>JAMKCH010043672.1:0-85489 GCA_023653785.1 Ophioderma brevispina | reverse complement strand
TATCAATTTTGTCTTATTAGAGGTGCATTACAGACATGGAAGACATTTACTACAGATTCTCTCAAAAGGTATTGTGTCAAACTTGAAAACTAGACAAAAGTAATTGTAACTCCTAAATGTCAACCTTGACCATATCATAGAACATATAGTACAATGCATTAGGTCTGTCTCAAATACCTTGAATCCAGGCTCTTGGTTTTGAGGCATTAAGTGTGACTGCACTCAAAAGTTCTCCTGAAATACCTTATATTGGTGGATTTACTGCACACCTCAATTTCCAATCCAGTTTAAGTGCTGTAGTAAAAAACACCCCAACAGCACACCTTACCAACTTCAGAAGAGCGGTTTACAGTTTGTTTGCTCTTTGAAAACCAAGTGTCAGGGAATCCCAACTTTGGTCTTGCCCAGGATTGAATTCCACTTACAGGTTACCAGGTTTAAAATAATTTAATTTTGACACCGCTTTATACAATCTGTTACTATATCCACAAGCTAGAATTGGACGTACGGAGGAGGTAGACACACTTCCCGTGTGCACTGCGTTCGTCTTATGCCTTGAAATAATTCAACAGAGATTCAACAGGGACATATTGTTGTGTAAATACAAGAAGGTCATAAGTGCAATAGCTGCCATTTGTCAAATTCCCAGCAAACATACCTGTTATATCAATTAAGTCTTTGGTTAGTGGCTGTTGAAATGTTTCTTCAGGCAATGTTTCAAAAACCACTGATTCAAGGAAAGATAAATTAAGAATTGTGCTAATACAGGGCAGCACACAGAGGTATCACATGGCAGCTATTGCACTTACGACCTTATTGCACTCGCACAACGATATCACACACTATGTAATTCTGATTTATCCTTGTTTCTTAAAATAGGCAATCAAATATTCACCCAAACCATCCTACTGCAACTTCAAGTGATTTGCTAAATAAAAAAATCATAAAAATCAGATTTTTGTAACAAGTATATGTATCCTAACATACCCTGCAAGTGATAAGTCTAAAAGCAACCTAATAAGGACAAAATCAGTTATTTTAGTCATTACTTTCTGTATGGACACTTATTACAACACATAATCTGCTGTTTTCATCCTTTTCTGTCATTTTTTCAGTTGGAAAATATACCTTAAGAGAGTCCTATAGACTTATCCTTCATTTATAAGCCATTCCAGAAAATTTCAAATAATTTTTGTTAATCTTTTGGGGTTAATCATACTGATTTTTTTTAAGTGTTCTCTGCATTTTTCATTTTCTAATCACCACTGTCATTTTTTAATTCATGCAGGCAAGATCAAGAGTTCCAAGCTGCTAGACACCATTATCACTGTGTGCTGAGAAAAGGATGGATAGCATGGACAAAGGTCAGGTTTACTCATGTGTCTTGAACAGTGGCGTACCCAGGATCAGGAAAGCGCGGGCACGAAGGAGAGTTTTCATACTGCGTGTTATCAACCAACATGTTATACTGGTTCTCGTAACTCTTAACCCAAGTAGGCTTGGTAATTGGACTATGTACACTATACTCCATTTCCCGACCTCCGTGCAGTGACGTCAACGCGGATTTGATGGTTGCACCAGTAAACCGCGAGCGCTGGCTTAAAGCGACAGCGTTTTTACACATGGCCCAAGACGGCAATCTTGACGCGTGCGGTAAAGCTGCGTCAAGGTTATGACATCACTGCACGGAGGTAAAGAAATGGCTATATCCCACTTGATAATAATCCCCACTTGAAAAATGGAATTATGTATCCTGACAATATCACGCCAGTTTTTAACTCTTCGCCGCGCCCCCACTCTGATGATTCTGGGTACACTACTGTTGAAAATATCTTGGTTTATTTGTTGTATTGAAAAAATCTTGTTTTCTCATGGGTCTTACACCAATTTTAAACCCAAGCTCAAATTCTGAATTCTAGCTCAAAATGTTCCATAACTGTAGCCTTTACACTTGACGCTAACCCTACCCTATCTCATAATCATAACCCTGATATATTCTAACAATAATTATTGAATGAATTTTAGTCAATTATTATATGATGTTATAAATATCAATATTCATTTCATTTAAACCGCTGGTTATGATCATAGGTACGGGTGTGATTTGTGTACGGGTGAGCAATTCATTAAAATGGGAGTGAGTTGTGTACAAAAAATGGTAACAATTGTAAAGGTGAGTGATTCGAGTGCAGATTAGTGACTCTAGCTTGTACATAAAATACCGAGTACAAAATAGGCTTCGCTTTAGTTCAAAACATCAATCCCAGCTGGCACTGTCGGGGAATAGAGATTATATGGCAGTTGTTTAGGGAACTAGTCTGTGTGTGAGCAACCAATCGATCTGGCTATAGCTTCTCGTTCGCCCAGGGCACCATACAACACCCTGGCAGTGGATCTGACAGCTGCTTTGCCTCAGAACCCTTGCCTACTTACTACTGACCTTACCCTTTGAAATATGCAATATGTTATAAATTTTCAGTGTGTAAAGGGACATAAGAGCATCTTGAACAAAACTAGCTTCTAATCGCCTTCCATTTCTTGCTGCTTGCAATCTTGTCTCATTTATACCTCTCTTTTTTTTTTTTTTTTTTTCTCGTTCTGAGTCCTCTTGTTTATATGTTGTGCTCTTTTCATTTCAGTTTGTTACTCATCAGAGAATAAAGTGTAGGAAGCAAGTGAATGGAGACATGCATGATAGGCATAGACTTTTACGACATACTCTTGATGCATGGAAGGTAAGCCTGGATTCTTCGTGTGTTACTCATCAGCAGGGGAGTAGGACACAATCTGCTTACAATTTTAGGCATTGGGGATTTCCAAACGGTAATTTGGGGAATGGCTACCATGCATTTACTATGGCAGTCGCTGTTTTCAGGACATTCAGTTTGTTACTTATCATAGAAAAGCTAGCAAGCAAGTGAAGGCAGAAATGCTACTTGGGTCTCCCCAAGGTTTTTTTAGACAAGGATGGATGAGTTTGTTTAATATTTCTTTGTATGTGAGTGTTTTAATGCTTAAGAGTTAGAGCCTATTAGTGATTTTCGTCGAATCTTTCTCTCACTTTTTAATATGTTCTCCAATTTTTGCATGTTGTATTTGAAGTGGATTTTAAGTTTACCCCCGTTAAGGGGCATTTGATGAAAAGAGTTTAAACTTTGACTTGCACAGTGGAGTATTTGAGGAGCACACTGCAATTAGAAAGACCTTTTCAAAACAACGTTTACTGAACAAATACCTCGGAGAAGCGCCTAACAGGCCATCACAATGCAACTGTTGGGTGCGCACTAAAAAACAAACTAACTGATTTCCCCCTTTGTGTATGGTGCATTACTGGACCCCTTGTGTACATTTATTTGCGTCCAACGTTGTCTGATGCTTCTTTTAAAAGGTTTCTAAGCAGGAGTGGTTGATGTTTTAGGAGTGACTGATTTCCTGACTACCCAATTGTTTTAATCAGGTTTCACACATAAAGAGAGAGAAGGTGCTTGAACTGGTGAAGATAAGAGAGCAGAAACACCATGTGGTCACACTAAGGATTGTTCGCTGCAATGAAATACTAATGAATTAAAGAATCACATCAACACAACCACTAAATAAACTAGGTGTAGCATACGACGTCAGCCGAGACAAGTGTTGGCGTCCGGAATATGGCCCTTAGCCAATGAAGAGTCAAAAATTTTGATGAGTGTGTGTCTTTAAATGAAAGTTGGAAATTAAATCATAGGTGTAGACTAGTAACAAACCATTTGGGTGGTAAGATTTTGCCTGTGCCATTTTTGATAATTTTCTGAGGGTTTGGGGAAACTGTACAATTTTAGTTTATAGTAACACTCAACTAGGCCTGAACGTTTTGAAAACATATGCAAATCTTTTCGATGCTCTGTAGCTAAAAAAAATCAGCCGTCATCATATGACTTTTTCAGTTTTGTTGAAGAGGTATGGTGCAATCTTAAAAAAAAATCAGTTTTGAAGTAACCAATCTCTTATAGCCGAGAAATGGACGTTTGGTGAGAGGTCTTTTGTACACAAGGCTATGGGGAGTAAATTTAGAGGTGGTGATTCATCAGATTTCATCAATTACATAAGCAACGGAGCCTTGTTTGAAGTCAGGTCACGATAAAATTGAATTGTCTGCAATGTTTAAGCATCATCTCTACTCTAAGAGCAATTTGAGCAATTTTAAGAGGTTTGCAGTTTAGGTGTCAATATGAGACCCGAATCAGATCCTAGCCTAGGCTGATCACAGGTTTTACTCATGACATGACTCACTATCCTCAGCGTTACGTGTACAGTCCAGTGGATCAAAATTTTGTCAGCCTTGCAACTCTCGTATTGTACATGTTATCCTATTTTGTTTTCAAAATGCTCACATTCAAGAGAGAACAGCCTATCATGCCTATAGGCATAGGTCTAGTACGTCTTAGCATGTAGCCCCTACATGTCTTTTAAAAAAAAAAATACTAGGCCTACTGAATGGGCACATTTCAGTAACATGGGGGGGGGGGTAAATGGGGGGGTAATCCACACTGTTGTTTGGGGTTGCTCAAGCTGCATGTACAACATGTCAGAGCTTACAAGTCTTTCCACACAGAACTCTCCTCTAATCTCGGGTGATGTATCACGCATTTACCGTATGCATGATATGGGACGTGCATGAGTCCCCGGCGCATTTGCCACGAGCTTGTGAGTATCTTTCATGACTTTAGATAGATCCTCCAAGTGCAAAGAAAATGGGAAATGCATGAGCCACAAGTTTAATGGATTCATTTTTTAGTTCCTGCATGATTAAAAATCAATTGATGAAACACGATTGGATTAAAAATAGAAAAACCTACCGAAACATTTCAAGGCTGTTTCAAACATGTGCACTGGTGCTGTACCTGACACACTTCTATCCATGATGTAATTGTGATTGATTAGATTTACTTCGTGAGTTAATCACAGAAGAAAAGTTGTCAGGAATGTGTAATATTCACCAAAAATTACTTAAAAAGTGCATGAATTGGGTTGCTTTTAGGCCCTTGCGGTGACGTACACCGCCAATTTTAAAATTGAATGGGTGGTTTTAGGTATCTCTCTTCTGCTGGAATCCGGCCCAAGCATGGAATCTGTGTTTTGGATATCTTTTTTCAAAAACACCGATTCATGTTTAAATGGTGCTTTTTTAAATGCCATTTGATAGAATCAGGTCTTTTGTAGTGCTTCCTCTGCCCTCCGTTGAACCAGATCCCTTTTTTTTTTCTTTCAAGAATGTGCTATCTGCAGCAGATAGCAAAAATAATACATGGCTGCAGTCAGTTTACTCATTTCTGGTCTTTATATTTGGTACAATGGTTCAAAATGATAGAATAACTCAATATTCTGAAAATATGGTCTCAGAAATTTTCCAGTCTCTTCAGGAATCGCACCACAAAATTAAACTAGGTGTTGTAGCAGACGACGTCAGTGCCGAGGCAGCCCCCGTTGGCGTCCGGAATCTGGCCCCTTGCCCTAAATGAAGAGTCACAAAATGTTCTGAGTTGTGTCCCCTTTACAATGAAATTTGAAATTAATCATAATGTGGGGACTAGTAACAAACATTTGGGTGGTATAAAGATTTTTGTCTGTGCCATTTTTGTATAATTATGAGGTGTGGGGAAACTGTACAATTAGTTTCTAGTAACAATCAACTAGCCGTGAACGTGTGTTTGAAATTTTTTTGAAAACATGCAAATCTGTGATGCTCTGTAGCTAAAAAAAATTCAGCCTTCATTCATTGAATTTTTATTTTGTTGAAAGAGGTTATGGTGCTAATCTTCCAAAAAAAAAAAACAGTTTTGGAAGTAACCAGTCGCTTTATAAGATCGGAATGACGTTTGGGGAGAGGTCATTTTGTACACAAGTGTATTGGGGAGTTATGTAGTGGTGTGATTCCTAAAGGAAAAACGGTTTCAAATATGGGCTAATTGTATTGTACTACATAAAATTCTGATTTTGCATTCTACCTCCCAGAGGGTGTATTGAGTCAATCCCACAATGCCCACCAGGTTAAGTTTTGGAAATTTCACCTCAAAAAGTCATGTGATCCACAAAATTTTAACACATAAAAACCCTGAGTTTGACACCTCTTTTTAAGCCCACAAGGTGCTAGTACTAGGATTTTTTTTTATATGATCATGAAATATGCTTGGGTTCGTAAACTTCTTGAACCTTTGTACCCCTCTAAGTATTGAGATGTGTTTAGTACAGTACAGATAGGTACATTGCAATTGCATTGTGGGATGTTTAAAAACACCCTCTGGCTACCTCCACAGGTTTCTGAAACATTTGTTTCTTGGGCTGTATTTGATATAAAATAGGTTTAAATACAAGGTTATAAACTATCATATAGAGGAAAAGATTTATGGAAAAAGGTTTAAAGGTCCATGGTCCCGGATCGCTAATAACCTCGGGGGTGCCCCAGGGACCCCAGATTTTGCCGAAGTGTTTCAAAATTTTTGCTAATCAGAAGAAAGATACCCTTTTTTATAATTACCCTGTGAAATCTTCGGGGTAAAGGATGTTTGGTGGATGTTTGTAATGACAAGGACTCTTAGGTGAGGATTTAAAAATCATGTTTTTAGCTCTCACTTCAAAACGGTTTTAAATATCGGCGAGAAACTTTACAGATGGGGAATTTTGGGTACGTGAAGGCCATTCTATCAAGATGAAAATTTATGGACTTAAATCGAGTCATCCCCCCTTTAAATTGGGACATATCCAATAGGTGAGTTTTAAAAAAATAAACATGTTTTTGTTTAAAAAAATCATTTAGCTTGGTCCAGGCAATTGCATGAGGCATTTTTAGGCGGAACCTTTAGATGGACCATATTTGGGGGGAAACTTTATACAAAAAGTATTGTGATGTCCAAATAACAAATATAACCAGAAATTTATTTTGTATTTTTTTAAAGTTTCAACAAGGTGACTTCAAACTTGGGAAAGATAATAAAATAATAATCGCAGAGATTTATATAGCGCCTTATTGCTATTGGCCTCTAAGTGATTTCACAAATGGCCGCTGACACTGTGGCCCAACCATACCATAAACCATTAGCATCATTCATTTCAAGGGATGCAGCAGATCTGGGAGCAGCGCTTACCTTATCAGCAAAAATACATCGAGATAAACCATCGCAGACGGGACCAGCTCCCCAAAAGATCGCATGGTTAAATCGAGACAACCAATGCGGTTACTTTCTTGTCACGGGCAATTACAAGAAAGCTGAATCTCACAGGGCTCGAACGCACGCCTATAATACGCATGGATGAGCACATTACACTGGAGTCAAGCGCTTACCTGATTGAGCTATCGGATCCCATCTGCTCCCAGAAAGATTTGTATTTATTCATGTACCAGCAGCCCTCCCAGGGGATCATGAAATCTGGGAACAGTGGGAAATTTTTCAGTGGGGTTAATATTAGTAAATAGTTTAATGACTTTTTGTATTATAACAATATGACAGGTGCGGCATTTGAAAGATGGTCCGAGAATGCAAGAATTTTAGATGAAGAAAGAAATAAGGAAATGTAGCATGGCAGACACCCCATGGGACATGCATACTAAGAAAGGGTATGTGTTATTTCAAAAACTTAATGGTAGATTTCAAATTGCCAAATGAATTTACCTTCTGTGAAATTGGACCTTCCCAGATTGATATGGATTCTAAAGAGGTATTGTTTTTATCAATTTTATTCACTTATAATACGTTGGTCATCTGGAGGCTCTTTATTCGGTCAATAATAAACCAAATTTGTTTCACATTAAGTTTTTTTAAGGTAAAAATATAAGTAGCATGGTTATGCAGTAGGTTTAGACGAAGTTGATTTCCTTAAGATGGTAGATGAGCAACGCTATGAATACTGTTAATATTTGGGGCCGCCGCTATGTCATGCTAATGGTCAGCTGTGATGCTAGATGTAAGGATGGATGGATGTGCTATGTCCCTTGTTTGTGCGGGATGTCGCTCTATGTTAGAAGGACCACTTAGCATTCAGGCAGTCATGCTGGATGTATGTACATAGGAGGATGTGCTCTGTCCCTCTGTGGGCTGTCAAGCTATGCATGGAAGAACCACTCAGCATTCAGCAGTCATGTGATGTATGTACTATGGAGGGATGGTGCTATTTTGTCCTCTGTATGTGGGCTGGCAGCTATGCATGGAAGAACCACCTCGCATTCAGCAGTCATGCTGGATTATTACTAATGGCATGGATGGGGTATGTCCCTCTCTGTTTGTGGAATGTCAGCATGCTAGAAGGGACCACTTAGCATTCGCGTAGTCATGCTGGATGTATGTACGAAATGGATGGATGTTGCTATATGTCCCTTCTGTTTGTGGCTGGAAGTATGCGGAAGGGACCACTTAGCAATAAGCAGTCTTGTAGCTGGAGGTATGTTCTAATGGATGGCTGTTGCTAGGGCCTCTGTTGTGGGCTGTCAGCTATGCTGGAAGAAACCACTCAGCATTCAGGCAGTCATGCTGGATGTAGTACTAATGGATGGATGTTGTTGCTATGTACCTCGTGGGGCTGTCCAGTATGCTGGAAGGACCACTTAGCATTCAGCGTCATGCTGGATGTATGTACATAATGGATGGATGTTGCTATGTCCCCTCTGTTTGTGGGCTTGTCAGCTAGGCTGGAGAACCACTGAGAATTCAGCGTCATGCTGATGTATTGTACTAATGATGGATGTGCTATATGTCCAGTCTGTGGGCTGTCAGCTATGCTAGAAGGCCAATCAGCATCAGCAGTCATGCTGGATGTATGTTGACTAATGGATGGATGTGCTATTCCCTCTGTGGCCTGTCAGCATGCATGGAGAGAACCAATCCGCATTCAGCAGGTAGGATGGATGTATGATCTAATGGATGGAGTTGCTATATGTCCTATGTGGGCTGCAGCTATGCTGGAGCAGAACCATAGCATTCAGCAGTCATGATGATGTATGTAATAATGGATGGATGTTGTTGCTATGCCCTCTGTTGGGCTGTCAGCTATGCATGGAAGAACCACTCAGCATTCAGCAGTTCATGCTGGATGTATGTACTAATGGATGGATGTTGCTATATGGTCCCTCTGTTTGTGGCTGTCCGCTTGTTAGAGGACCACTTAGCATCATGCAGCAGTCATGCTGGATGTATGGACTAATGGATGGATGTTGCTCTGTCCCTCTGTGGGGCTGTCAGCTATGCATGGAAGAACCACCAGCATCAGCAGTCATGCTGGATATTGACGTATGTACGAATGGAGGGATGTTGACTATAGGTCCCTCTGTTGTGGGGCTGTTCAGTTATGTTAGAAAGGAACCCACTTAGATTCAGCAGTCATGCTGGATGTATGTATGTTACTAATGGATGGATGTTTTGCTATGCCCTCTGTGGGCTGTCAGTAGCATGGAAGAACCACTCAGCATCAGCAGTCATGCGGGATGTAGTACTAATGAGGATGGTGCTATGTCCTCTATGTTTGTGGATGTCAGCTATGCTTGAGAAGACACTCAGCATTCAGAAGTCTGCTGGATGGATCGTTGTAATAATGAGGATGTTGCTATATGTCCTCTGTGGGCTGTCAGCTATGCTGGAAGAACCACTTAGCAATCCGTACATGCTTGATTATGTCTAATGGATGGATGTTGCTATGTCCCTCTGTGGGTTGTAGCTATGCTAGAAGGGACCATAGCATTCAGCAGTCATGCGGATGCTATGTACTAATGGAGGATGTTGCTATCTGTTCCCCCCCCCCCCCCCCCCCCACTCTGTGGGCTGTCAGCTATGCTGGAAGAACCCAACAGCATTCAGCAGTCCGGCTGATGTAGTTTAATGAATGGAGGGATGTTGCTATGTCCCTCGTTTGTGGGCTGTCAGATGTTAGAAGACCAACACTTAGCATTCAGCAGTCAAGCTGGTGTATGTACTAAGGGATGGTTGGCTATGTCCCTCTGTTTGTGGGCTGTCAGCTATGGCTTAGAAGGACAACTTAGCATTCAGCAGTCATGCTGGATGTATGTACATATGGGATGGAGTTTCTATGTCCCTATTGGGTGTAAGCTATGTAGAAGGACACAATTAGCAATTCAGCCGTATGCTGGATGTAGGTAATAATGGATGATGTTTGCTATGTCCTCTGTTGTGGGCTGTAGAGATGCATGGAAAACCACTCACGCAGGCATGCTGGGTATTGTACTAATGGATGGATGTTGCTACTGTCCCTATGTTTGTGGGCTGTCAGCTATGCTTAGAAGGACCACTCAGCATCGGCAGTCAGCTGGATGTTTTTTTTATGTTACTAATGGAGGATGTTTTAGGTTCCCTCTTTTTGTGGGCTGTCAGCTATTGCATGGAAGAACACTTGCAGTCAGCAGTAATGCTGGGACGCCCCTGGGGACCCTCAATTGGGACAGAATGGATCCCCACAGGGAGGATTGTTGCATATGTCTCCTCTGCTTTTGGGCTGTCCGCCTATGCTAGAAGGACCCATTAGCATTCAGCAGTCATGCGGCTGTATTGTACTAATGGATGGATGGCTATTGTCCCTCGTTTGTGGGACTGTCGCTATGCATGGAAGAACCAATCAGCATCAGTGTCTGTGGCATGTGAGGATGTACTAATGGGGATGTTGCTTTTTTTTTATGTTTATGTACCTCTGTGGGCTTCAGGCTAGCATGGAGATACACCTCGCATTCAGCAGTCATGCTGGATGTATGTACATATGAATGGATGTTGCGATATGTCCCTCTGTGGTGTAAGCCTATGTGGAAGAAAAACCACTTAGCATTCCAGTCCTGCTGGATGTTGTACTAATGGAATGGATGTTGCTATTGTCCCTCTGTGGGCTGTCAGCTAGGCTGGAAGAAACCAATTAGCATTCAGCAGTCATGATGGATGTATGTAATAATGGAGGATGTGCTATGTCCCTCTGTTTGCTGGGCTGTCAGTATGCATGGAAGAAACAGACACACTCCCGCATCAGCAGTCATGCTGGAGTATGTAATAATGGAGGGATGGTGCTATGTACCTCGGGGCTGTCAGCTATGCTAGAAGACCACTTAGCATTCAGCAGTCATTGTGGATGTATTGTACTAAGGCTGATGTGGCTATATGTCACTATGTTGTGGGCTGTACAGATATCATGAAAGAACAACTCAGCATTCAGAAGTTCTGCGGATGTATGTACTACGGGATGGGATGGATGTTGCTATATGTCCATCTGTGGGCTGTCAGCATGCATTGGAAGAACCATCTCAGCATTCAGGCAAGTCATGCTGGATGTATGTATAATGATGATGTTGCTATTGTCCCTCTGTTTGTGGGCTTAAGCATGCTGGAAGAACCACTCAGCATTCCAGCTGTCTGCTGGATGTATGTACTAATGGAGATGTTGCTATATGTCACTCTGTGGGCTGTTCAGCTATGCTGGGACGAACCAATTGCATTCAGATGTATGATGTATGTATGTACTAATGATGGATGTTGTATATGTCCCTATGGGGCTGTCAGCTATGCGGAAGGAAGGGATCACTTAGCATTCAGCGTCATGCTGGATGTATGTACTAATGGATGGATGTTGCTATATCTCCCTCTGTGGGGCGGTCAGCTAGCTGGAAGGATCACTTAGCATTAGCTGTCAGTGCTGGATGATGTACTAATGGATGGATGTTGATATATGTCACTCTGTGGATGTCAGCTATGCTGGAAGGCCACGTAGCTTCAGCGTCATGCTGGATGTATGTACATATGGAGGAGTAATGCTATATGTCCCTCTGTGTGCTGTCAAGCTAGATGAAAGGACCACTAGCATTCAGCTGTCATGCTGGAGTATGTACTAATGGAGGATGTTGCTATATGTCCCTCTGTGGGCTGTCAGCTATGCTTAAGGACCACTTAGCAATCAGCTGTCATGATGGGATGTATGTACTAATGGATGGATGTTGCTATATGTCCTCTGTGGGCCACAAGCTATGCTGGAAGAACCCACCTAGCATTCAGCAGTCATTGCTGGATGTAGGTACTAAGGGATGGATGTGATAGATGTCCCTCTGGGGCTGTCAGCAGCTGGAAGGACCCAACTAGCATTCAGCTGTCATGCTGGATGTAAGGATGGATAGATGGATGGATGTTGTATATGTCCCTCGTGGGCTGTCAGCTATGCTGGAAGGATCACTTAGCAACAGCGTCATGGGTATGTATGTACTAATGGATGGATGTTGCTATATGTCCCTCTGTGGCTTGTCAGCATGCTGGGAAAGAACCAATTAGCATTCAGCAGTTCATGTGGATGTATGTACTACTGATGGATGTTGCTGATGTCCCTCTGTGGGCTGTCAGCTATGCTGGAAGGACCACTTAGCATCCGTTTGTCATGATGGATGTATGTATGTTACAGATTGGATGGATGTTAACTCAACCAAAAAGGTCAACCAAATGGTTAAACCTGATGGCAGTAATGAAGCGCAGCCCACACATTTACGCTAAAACAGTGCTGTCGCCCGTTATGATAGGACACAATAGATTAGACGGCAGAGGGGCTTAAAAAACAATACCTCGTTCTCATTCTTTAAACCCTTCATCAAAATAAGAAGTGATTAGTAACATATTTACTAAAATATGGTAGATTTTATCTAAGAACGACCCCAGTTTTAAATCGAACAGCCTTGTTACTTTGTGCTTCATTGGCCCTAGTAGTGCGTCTGCGTATCGCATTGACACGTACGAATTGTACCATGTTAGACGTCTCATTCACACGGCTTAAGAACCAAAGAAGTGCGAAAACATATCAAGTGTTTAAGAATCATTATGGTCCATTTTTGTTTCCAGGTCTTAATTTGTTGGAGACAATATGCTGTAATTCATGCTCACAAAACGAGTGAGAAGATGAGACCGGCTATTGCAATAAGAAAACATCTTGATTAAAGGTAATTAAGATCATTTGAAATTGATGTGAAATTTAGATGAGATCAATTGTTTAGGCTACATAATAAAGATTGGTATAATTGATGGAAATTGATAGAATGTGTGTGATAGCCAACAAAGAAGTGAAAATCTGGCCAAATCGTTGAACCTTTGATGAAATTTAAAGGAAAAAACCCCTCATTTGGGCCGCCAGCTCTTAGATGGAAGGACCTGAGGCAATCCGTTTGTGCAGTGGATGGTGTGTGTGTAAATGTTAAGTTTTTTTTAAATGACCCAATTGAAAAGTTGAAGTCAATTAAAACCAAACTTCTGTCATTATGTGGCACCATGGGATTCCCTCATATGTTGATGACGTTAAGGTTGATGTTAAAGCGTCAAAGGGTTCATTGTGACGGTCAAGTGAAAAAATGGGTTAAAAATGTAAATTGACCGATATGAAAGGTGAATGCGATTTATTTGTCTTACCAAAACCATATCTCTGTTAAGTGATTGGTGAAGCTAAAAAATCATATCTAGTAAAGAAAATAATCAAAATAAAATATGTTATCTTCCCAGGTACATATAAATCATAAATTCACTGCAACATATTTATGGATGTCAAAAACGACTTGAAGTTAAATAATAATTGCAGGGCAATGTCAGCGAGGAGATTTCAGAAAGCATGGGAGGAGCTCAAGGAGACGGCATATTACAACACCTAGAAGAGAGAGTGCTGTGGCTAACATACAGCGTAGACTGATACCATTAAAGCCTGGGACAGAGCGAAAACTACAGCAAACACTTGAAATCAAGAAAACTGCAATAAAAGACCAATTCTTTCATTAATTGCTGGTAGTTATGAATTACCTTGAAAAAAAAGATACTGTATGCCTCTAAGTTTCACACAACAAAGTAAATTTCAATTCAAAATGGCCATAAATTCAACATGTCAGCATAAAGACACATCTGGTCTATAGCACTCTACCACTGGACCATCTCATTTTGTTAAGAAAAAACAAATGGTGATGATTACTGTTTTGAGAACTAGAGTATGCAGACATGATGATTTAGGCTCTTTCTTCAAACAGTTTTTATCACCTGCATGGATAAAAGCAAAGGTGGAATGTTGCAAACAGCAGATATCTTCTAACTGTGTGTGTGTTTCATTTTGGTTAGCTTAACTTGACAAAGGATCGACTAAAAAGGTGTGAACTTCTAGCAGTTCCTGATGTCCAAATTTGTTGAAATTGGTGACTGTGGGTAAGGGGGTGCAGGCAAGTAAATACCCAACGCTTGTGTCACCATTATTGGTCATATTAATGAGACTTATTTGCATATTGCTCTGCATGGCTTATTACTAAAAAGGTTGAACTTCTACAGATCCCAATGTCAAAATTTGGACCTCTAAAATGATAGGGGTAGGTGCATGCAAGTAGATATGCATTGTGTCATCCAATATTGAACATATTAATGAGCTATTTACATATTTGCTCCCTGTAGAGGTATCTTGCAAGTTTTAACTGCATCAAATATTTTTGTTTGTTTGTTTGTTTGATTGTATTTTGTTTTGTTTTGTCTGAAATATTCACTGTAATGAAAGATTCATGTTGGAATTGAGGTTAAAATTAGTTGCATAGCAATCAGCAAAACAAACTCTTTGGCTTAAAAACATTCCAACAAACCTATTTTTTTTCAATATTCGGTTGAAGTATAGCTAATTTCCATTTTAGCAAAAACAAATGTTTTTGCTTGAAATATTGCTGAATGTGAAAAGAATTAGCTATTCTAACTTACTTAGTTTAAATGCTAATGATTTTTAAAGAGATTAAATCAAATCCTTGCGGGTTTAACCAATGCCACTTACATGTACCTGGGAAGCGGGAGGATGATTTCAGAATTCCCATCATCAATGCATGCTTTTGTGGTCAACAAGTTGTAAGTACCTGGGTCAAGTAACAGTCACTTTCATAGCCACACCAATTCTAACAGTAAATTTGATTTTATGCGGCTATTTGAGTTGTATTTTCAAGGGGTCAGGAAATTGGTTGATTAGGAAAATTAAGTTGATGTGTATTTGTGTATCAAGTCTGTTATTCCACAGGCTTTTAATTGTACTATCGACTGACTCTAGCAGAGGATAAGAGCAGATTTGTTAAAAACATTCTATCATCTTCTACATAATCCAATGGGATGGACAGTGAAAATGACAGTTGCACCCTGGGATAACTAGTTTTGGCATGGGGATTGGGGGCTTTCTGTAAAACATCCTCTGCCTGGGAATGTTTAGGACTACCCTACCTTCAATAAAAGTGCTATAGTCCAATATTTAAAACTAAATGTGGCAAAGCAAAGGAGGATCAACAATTAGCTGGAAGCCTTTTAAGTGGTTCATTTGAAAACACGCTCTTCAATGACAGAGGAAAAAAAAACTGTTAATCCAAAATTGCATTATTTAAGTTGTTAAACCGTCCGTCCAGGTGTTCTGTGGTTAACATAAGCACAAGGAGAACAGCCAAAGTACTTCCTGGTGTGGAGAGCACAGGTATGTCAGATAATAATAATAATAACAAACATCGTGTGTTTGTGGTTACATAACACAGGTAAACAGCCAAGTATTTCTGGTGTGGAGAGCCCAGGTAGTCAGATAATAATAATAATAAACAACGTCAGTGTGTGTGGTTACATAACACAAGGATAAAAAAGCCAAGTAATTCCTGTGTGGGAGCACAGGTATGTCAAGATAAGAATAATAATATTACAACATACAGTGTGTGTGGTGACATAAACACAAGGATAACAGCCAAAGTATTTCTGGTGTGGAGAGCACAGGTATGTCAATAATAATAATAATAACAACGGTCAGTGTGTGTGGTACTAACACCAAGGATAAACAGCCACGTATTTCTGGTGTGGAGACGCACCAGGTATGTCAGATAATTAATAATAATATCATAACAACGTCAGCGTGTTGTTGTGGTACATAAACAAGGATAACAGCCAAGTACTTCCTGGTGTGGAGAGCACAGGTATGGCAGATAATAATAATAATAACAACGTCCAGAGTGGTGTGTGGTTACAGACACAAGGATAACAGCCAAGTATTCATGGTGTGGAGAGCACAGGTATGTCCGAAATAATAATAATAACAAACATCAGTGTGTTGTGGTACATAAACAAGGAATAACTGCCAGTATTTCCTGGTGTGGAGGCACAGGTATGTCGATTAATAATAATAATAACAAAATCAGTGGGTGTTACATAACACAAGGATACAGCAATACTTCCTGGCATGTGGAGAGCACAGGTATGTCAGATAATAAAATAAACAACGTCCGTGTGTGTGGTACATAACACAAGGATAACAGCCAAGTAATTCCTGTGTGGAGAGCACAGTAGTCAGCATAATAATAATTAAAACCAACGGAGTTGTGTGTGGTTACATAACACAAGGATAACAGCCAAGTACTTCCTGGTGTGGAGAGAACAGTATGTCAGATAATATAAGAAAACAACATCAGTGTGTGTTGGCTTCAACCATAACACAAGGATTAACCGCCAAGTATTCCTGTGTGGAGAGCACATGTTAGGTCAGATAATTACTATATAACAACGTCCAGTGTGTGGGGCTTTACGAACACAAGGATAACAGCCAAGACTTCATGGTGTGGATTTGCAGTATTTGGCCACAGGTATGTCAGATAATAATAAAATAACAACATCAGTGTGTGTGGTACATAACCACAGGATAACAGCCAAATCTTCCTGTGTGGAGAGACATGTATGTCAGATAATAAAATAATAAAAAGTCAGTGGTGGTGGTGGTACATAAACAAGATCACACCAAGTACTCTGTGGGAGAGCACAAGTATGGGGCAGATAATAATAAATAATAACAACATCAGGTGTGTGGTTACATAACACAAGGATGGATTAGACAGCCAAGACTTCCTGGTTGTGGAGAGCACAGGTATGTCAGATAATAATAATAATAACAAAGTCAGTGGTTTGTGGTTACTAACACAAGGATAACAGCCAAGTACTCTGGGGGAGAGCACATGTATGTCAGATAATAATACATACTAAAACCATCAGGTGTGTGGTTACATACACAAGGATAACAGCCAAGTATTCCTGGGTTGTGGAAGCACAGTATGTCAGATAATAATAATCATAACACGTCAGGTGTGTGGTTACAGAACACAAGGATAAACAGCCAAGTACTTCCTGGTGTGGAGGGGCACAGGTATGTCAGTAATAATAAATAAGTAAAACATTCAGTGGTGTGGTTACATAAAACCACAGGATCCAGCCAAGTTACTTCCTGGTGGGGAGAGCAACCAGGTATGTCAGATAATTAATAATAACAACATCAGGGTGTGCTGTGGTTAATTAAACACAAGGATAACAGCCAAAGTTACTCCTGGTGTGGAGAGCACAGGTATGTCAGATAATAAATTAATAACAACATCAGTGTGGTGGTTACATTAAACACAAGGATAACAGCCAAGTGACTTCCTGGATTGTGTGGAGAGCACAGGTATGTCAGATAATAATAATAATAACAACGTCAGTGTGTGTGGTTACATAACACAAGGCTACAGCCAAGTACTTTCCTGGTGTGGAGAGCACCAGGTATGTCAGATAATATAATAATAATAATAACAACGTCAGCGCCGTGTGGGTACCTAAAACGAGGATAAATCCAAGATTCATGGTGGGAGAGCACAGGATGTCAGATAATAAGTAATAATAAAACTAACGTAGTGTGTGTGGTTACAGAAAACAAGGATAACAGCAAAGTCACTCATGTGTGCGACCCCGAGCACATGTATGTCAGCTCTAATAATAATAAAACGTCAGTTTTGTTGTGGTACATAACACAAGGATAACAGCCAAGTAATTCCTGGGTTGGAGAGCAATGGAGTCAGATAAAATCATAATAACAAAGTAGTGGTGTGCGTTCCATAACACAAGGATAACAGCCAAGTACTTCCTGGTGTGGAGAGCACTGTATGTCAGGATAATAATAATAATACAACGTCAGTGTGTGTGGTTACATAACACAAGGAACAGCCAAGACTCCTGGTGTGGAGAGCACATGGATGTCAGATAATAATAATAATAACAACGTCAGCGTGTGTGTTACATAACACAAGGATTAACGCAACAGTACTTCCTGGTTGTGGAGAGCACAGGTAATGTCAGATAATAATAATAATAACAACATCAGTGGTTTGGGTTACAAAACACACAGGATAAAGCCAAAGTTACTTCCCGGGTGTGGAGAGCACAGGTATGTCAGATAATCATTAATTACTAATAAAGTCAGGTGTTAGGTGTGGTTACCATAACACAAGGATAACAGCAAGTACTTCCTGGTGTGGAGAGCACAGGTTGTCAGTAATAAATATAACGTCGTGTGTGTGGTTCATAAACGAGGAAACAGCAGAAGTCTTCCTGGTGGTGTTGAGAGCACAGGTATATGTTCAGATAATAATAATAACGGTCAGGGGTGTCGGGTTACATAACAGAGGATAACAGCCAAGTACTTCCTGGTGTGTGAGAGCACAGGTATGTCAGATAATAATAATAATTATCCACATTTATACAGCGCTTTTCCACGGATTACAAACGCACTGTTGCATATAGTACGAATGCAGGGATGGCGCTACAGATGGATGGTGGGGGGTTGGGGGGACGGCAGAGCCCACACCTCAGCGGCAATAGCCCACCACTAAACACCAAATTTTAACTCTAGAGCCCACAATAAAGAGCCAAAAAAAATGGACAAAGTCATTACACTGAACTGATCCTTACACAATGTTGACTGAAACCTATGAATTTCCCTTATGAGAAAGTGGAATGCCCAAAATACCATTTTTTTGTAGCACCCTAAAAGAGAAAATGGTCTCAACAGTGACCCCAGGTCACACCCTGTAGCCATTACTCTTCTCTCAATTCCGTTTTGGCCGACCGTAACCAAAAGGACGCAGTGTTACCGCAGCTCTGTCATTAGCAGCGAAAATTAACTGAGATTTTTGATTATGGACTAGTTGTCGTCGCATACGGAATACTCCTACGACGATACCAATACTATCTGGAGAATTACTGGATTATATATTGGAGTTATACACGCTCTATTTGGATGGGATAAACGGCGACTTTTAAGCCAGTTCGGAGAGACTTTTATCGTGTATCCTTTTTTGCCGACATTGCGGTCATGGTTGGTCTGAGAGTAGCGTGTAAAAAAGGGTAAACAAAGGCAGCCATTGCCTCACGTGTTGCGTGCTTTTGATGCCTTGCTTCTTGTGAGCTGTTTCTGTTTCTTGTAGTTGCCATCATTGCTATCAATTAAACATTATTTTGGTGTTGTGTGTCTATTTTTTATTCTTATGCTTGTGGTATTTTAATAAAATATGTGAAACTGACTTTGAAAATTCTTTACCGTGTAGGGACTTTGTTACCGCGACGGTATATTTGTCTCCGCGTTGGCGAGCCGGGTCTTACCGCGGCCCCCCTTTGTTTTTCATTCGCTCGTTTTGTTCCTGGCAACGCGAGCCCAATTGGTAGCTTCACCCCCCACTTTTCAGCGTCTTTGCGCTTGCCGACCCAGGACCCTCTTTTTCCGTGCGTTCATTACGGGTCTGCTTCCGCTGTCGCTCCGTTTTGTGCTTGTCCTTTGCGGGGCCTTTCTGTTCAATGGTTCGCATTGAACACAGTTGCCCGTTATGTTTCGCTAAGGAAAGGGGGGGTGGTGTTCGGGCTCAGGTCTGAGGTTCTTCCAAGCCGCCCCTCCGCTGATTTTTGAGCACCTAAGATGTGTAGCTTCGGCTACTTCATGGTGTGTTAGTAGGGCTTTTCTCCCTCGGGAGTTCCGCCAGTCTACCTCGCTACCGGCCCGGCTGGTAGCCTGGTTAGCACTAGGGGATTCTCCGGGCAGGCTAGAGCTGGGTCGGCTCTGCCTTTATCCCTTGGGGATTTTGGCGGCTGCAGACATTCCCGGTAACGGCAGCCGCGGTGACATCATAGCGTGATAGTGGCCGGCTCCCTCGGGGGCCCGCCCGGCTAGCACGCGGCCGGCGTTGGCTCGCCTGATTTAGCTAGATGCTTTATCGGTGCAGGATAGCGTGGTCTGCTCCATGAGTCTCTCCTGTGGGATTGGGCGGGGCTTGCAGTCCGCTCCGGGGCCGGGTGGTGCTATGGTACGCCCGGCCGGGGTTGCACGGGTTTTCTCGGGAAGATCATCGCCTAGTAGACGACCCACCGGCGCTCGTGGTTTAGGGTTTCCGGACCCTGCAAACAGCGGTTGCTGTGGTACGGTCTCGCGGGCTTGATTCGGCCAGCCCTGAGGGTGGTTTCCTCGGTTGACCGTACGGGGAGCGCGGGTGTCGTTATGCTCACTGCTCTTCCGGATGGCTAGCCTGATAGCAGCGCGGGTTTTTGCAAACTGGCTTGTGCTGCATGCTTCACCAGGCCTTCACTGGCTTCACTGGGGCGCGCAGCGCTTCGCAAGGTTGGTCCCCGCTCACGTCGGGGGCTGGGTGGCGGTGGTACCGTGCGCGGTTACTGGTGCGGTTCGACCAGCATGGTCCCGCTCCGGTTCGGCCGTTACGGCCACACCCTGCATGGCTAGCTGCTAGCACCACGGGGTTAATCTGGCTTGTGCGGCATGCTTCACAGGCCTGCGCGGGCAAGGTGGGGCGCGCAGCGCTTCGCAAGGTTGGTCCCCGCTCAAGCGGGGGGTTCGTGTGCGGTTACTGGTGCGGCTTGTCCAGCGCTAGTCTCGCTCGGTTCCGCGTTTTTACTGGGACACCTGTGGGGTCTCCGTTCTAGGCGCCCTGTGGGGCAGCCTCGGGGCTTTGGCCTCCAATGGGAGCTCGGTTGTGACCAGGATGCAGCATGCCCTCTCAGGGCTCGCTGCGTGCCGTGCGTGCGGGGTGGGCCAATGTCGCTATAAGTCTCTTGCGGGTTTATAGTCTTGGTTTCCGGGAAATAAATGGGCTGTTTCTCCCCGCCCTTCTGGGTGCAGCGTACTCCTCCATTTTATAGCGTCTCACCTCTCGGAGGGTTGATCGGCTGGGTTGATTGTTTACACTCAATCCTCTTTGTCGCGCCTGCCTTTCCGCAGGATGTTAGTGCGCGGCAGGTGAACGTTTATCCGCCGTCGTTGGCTTCGTTTTTGGGCTTAACCACAGCGACTGGTCCCCTCGGGGGCCGTTGCTCGGGTGCTGTTGTCCGCCTTCCATGGTTGTGTGACTTTCAAATCCCGGTGCCGAGACCTGTATCCGGGGGATGTTCGCCAGCTGCCGGGCTTCGGGCATCCCTGGGGATGCTGCAGATCTAGGCGGTTATTCGGCGGTTTTTGGGTATACCCAAAGCCGGTTCTTTGGCAGGCTCCCCTTCGGGGAGGCGTAGCCTGGGTGGCTTCACCCCGGGCTGGCATGTTGCCTGGCCTTGGAGCCCTCTCAGCCTTGTGTATTCCCGGGGTTACGCGTCTATTCTCCGACGTTGATCTAGCTTCTGCATAACAGGGTCCCCCCACCTTGGGGGTGCGCCTGCCCTGCCTGTGGTGGGCTGAGCCCGCCTCGGCATGGGCGTGGGGCGCATCCTGGCCGTGGTGCTTTTGCTATAGCCTGCAGCTTCGTCGGGGCCTAGACCTTAGCCTTTGTGCACTCGCCCCCCGGCTTCGATGGGGTGCTTTTCTGCTCGGGCTCCTGTTGGAGCTTGGGTAGCCTCGGGCCTGTCTGCTACCCTCCCATGGGATTTTTCAGCTCTGGGTCGACGGCGGCTTCCGTCGCGCCTCTCTGTTGGCGGCTGACTATTGATGACCGGTAGCCTAGCTCCTTGTGGTGCTAGTCCGGGCCGTTCCGTGTGCACCATAGGGGACTTGAGGCCTCTGTCTCTGCAAGTTAAGGCGCGGGCCGTTTTAGGCCTTGGTGTCCTGGGCTCTTTCGGCTTGGCTGTTAGGATTACTGATGCTGCATGGTCCGCATGTCTTCCCTTGGGGAACTTGGGACTTCAGGCTATGGTGCAGCTTACGCTGCTCCCTCCTTGGATCAGCTGGGCCTAGCGCGCTTCCGAGTCGGGCATAGTGACCAGTTGCCGTCTGCGTAGTCTTTTTTTTTTGTTCCCCCTTGGGCGTCTAGACATGTATCCAGGATTGGGTGTGATATGGTCTAGGTCTTAGCCAATGGACTCCTGGAGGTCGTGGCCTTGAGCCTTGGCAGTCCTGGACTTCGCCTTGGCTAGGCCTTGGGATTTCATCGCCTAGCTTTGCTACTCGACTTTGACCCGTAATCTCCATTCGGGGGTAGCTGGCCCTGGTTCTTTCCTATAGCAGATTGGCTGGACCTTGGTCGGGCTTAGCATGGGGCATAGGGCTGATGCCCTGCTGCTTGGTGTTATTACCTTGCCCCCTTCGGGGTTTTTGGGGCCTGTGCCTATGCCGGTCTGGCGTGGCCTCCCAGGGGCTTTACTGGGCTGGCCTAGGCCTGCGGTAGGGGCTTTATGTCCTTCTCCCCTGGCCTTACCCCCCGTACGGAGAACCTGAAATCATCGCGTTGGCTGTCTCACCCTACCCCTCCGTCCTACATAATGTGCGGGCGCGAGTACTCGGCCTATGCTGGCTGGTGCCGTCGGGGCCTAGCCTGCTCATGCCGGTCTCGAGCTTTGGTCATTCGGTCTTGATGCTGATGCTCCGGTTCCATCTTTGGGCTGGCTCCCACCCGGTGGATGCCTCGCCCCCCTGGGCTCTGTTTGTTCTGCGCGCTGGTGGTTTGGGCTCGTTGTCTAACTACATGTGTCAAAGGGCCTTACTCCTCGCCCTTGGGGCTAGCCCGTGAGGTCTTTCGACTTTGCCTGGACACGGCCCGTTGGGTGGTGTCTTGACAGTGGATCCCTTCTCCAGGTTGTTGGGAGTTAGGGCTGGCTTTGACAGTTCTCGCACATCCTTTGGCTCTTCGGCTTGACTAGCCTGGTCCGCTGTATACTCGGGGGGACCTGGACACGGGTTTTGGGTCGGCTCGACGGTTCCCCTCTTTGGGGCTCGTGGTACGGGCTTAGCGTTGGCCTGTTCTGGCCTAGCGGTTGGGCTCGTCCGGGCCTAGCGTTGGGGCTTCGTCGGGCCTAGCGTTGGGGGGCTCTCACGCCAACGCGGTCCCCGGGCTTCAGGCCCGGGGGCTCACCGTTCGTCGGGGTCTGTGTTAGGGGGTTTCCCCCCTCCCCTCCATCGGTTTTTCAGGCTCCCGTTGTTTCGATCTCTTCACTTGCGGGTTTTCTTGCCACGCCTTCTGCTTCAAACTGTTGCTGGCCTGAGTGTGAATCCCCGCGACGGGTTTCCCCTATCTTGGTGGGTTCTCCGCTACTCGCCTTCTCAGGTTGGCTTTCTAGTTCTTTTGGCAGTTTACCTGGTCTTGTCTCCCGCCGTGCCCTTGCGACTGATCTGTGCTTTTCTCCCCGTTAGTACCCTCGGGGGGTCCTGGGGGACACGTTCGATGCCTACTGGCTCTGGCGACTGGAATCCTTGTGCTTTCCCCTAGTCCCGCTCGGGGTCCCTGGGGGACCGTTCGGAATGTGCCTGGCTCCTGTCTTTACGACCCTAGGAGCCCGTGACATGGTGGTCTGCCCACTTCCGACTGGGGATTTTTATCCTCTCTATCCTAGTCGGTCAAAGTCGGTGACCTGAACTTTAAAGTCCGTTGGGAGCTTCTCGCTCCGGTGTGGAATATTCTCTGGGGCGTAAACCTCCGCTGTGAGTCATTCTTGCATGTCGACGTCTCGAGTTTGGTCGAGTTGTTGCTCCCTGTCTCGCGGCTTTGGTGATCTTTAATCGGTATCTCGCCCCGTTCGGGTAGCACCTCTCCGTTGGCGTCTCTTCCTTTCTTCCCTCGGAGATATTGTGTCGAAGCCGCTATGCGGCCCGCGGACCTCTTCTCGGTGCATCCTTTGCCCTAGCCGTATTTCGGCTCGAGCTTATTTGTTTTCCTGCCTCTATACCGATTTGTCGTTCGTCCCAGAAGTTCCTCATGTTAGAATCATTCTGTCCTTCTACACCTTTGTCACCTGCTCTCTTCTGACAGTCGCCACTGGTTATGATTCTGCTCGGGCTTCCCCGAGCGGTTAGTGAGCTCTCGGCTGGGGTCGCCTCTCGAGGCTTGACTCGTGTTTCTGCTGAGCTAGCCTCTGGGTCTCCCCTCTGGTAGACTTATCGGTGGTGCTTTGTCTACCTTGTCGGCCGATTGACCTTTCCCTTCTGGGGAATGCTAGTTTACCATTACTATGGCCTTTGACTGCTCTGCGGTTGCCCGGTTCTGGCACCGTGGCTCCCGGTATTGCGGAAGTCTGCCTCATTCTTTCCTCAGTGGTTCTGTCTACCTCCGAGTCGAGGCCTGAATCGTCCCTCCATCTCCCGGCTGTGACGGGCTGAGGGGGGACTTTTCGCTTATTTTTGAGGCTTTGTTGGCCGTCTCCGATCAATCCTTGTCTGGATTTTTCGTCGACTAGCCGCCTACCACATTCTGGTTTTCGGGGTTGTCCTCGGTGACATGTTGTTTCGTTCCATTGACCTCCTACAAGGCGTCCGTTTTTGACCCTAAGCTGTTCCCTCTTGGGTCTCTCGGCGAGCCTCTTGGCGAATCCCCCAATTTTCCTTTGGATGCGGCGTCGCTCTAGCCCCCGCCTTTATTACTCTTCGGGTCCCTTTCCCGTCTGAATTAGCTCGGAGATTTTCCTTCTCCTTGTAGCTGCTAATCCTCCGGTCAGGGTCGTCTTTATCTCTCGCCCTCCACGTGGCTGGGGCCTTTAGCCTTCATTTCAGGTCTCTCAACCTTGTATCTCCCCCCGTCCTCTCCCCGTGGGGTTCCTCTGTGGTGTTCTGATCGTACCCCCTCTTTAGGGGGCCGCTCCTCTGTTTTTTTTGGGTTAGGCTTCTTGGCCCCGCGTCTTTACGCGGGTCCGCATTGCGCTTCTCTGGTTCCCCCGGATCCTCAGTTGTTCGCAGGGCTGTGGGCCTTATCTCCGCCTTGCCGCGGGGTGCTTCGGGCCTTTTCCAGGCCTACGTCATGCTCCGTCTCTGTAGAGTTCTTCCTTGCGCCTATTCCTTAGGCTTGGGATTTCTCTGCCTTGTCCTCGGCTGATTCGCGCTTCTGGCTCTCCTCCAAAAACTGTTGGTTGGCCAGGTCATATTAAACCATTTAATTTTAAGTCTGGTCACTTTACTCCCCCCTGTGTACTCCAATGTCTAGGTGAGTTATTGGCTTCTGACTTTTTAGGAATCTAGATTCCATGTGTTTTCGAATCTGGCATTTTTGGTGGGTCTACTCTTGACTGCAATCCTATTGCTGCTCTCTGAAATATCATGTTCCACCTCCCGACTGAGTGTAGTCATTCTGCGAGTGTTGATTGAAAATATTTCAGTTTTTTTAATTTTGTTGTTAAAATGCATGTTGTTTCAGTCAACATTGTGTAAAGGAAATCAATTCAGTGTAATGATTTAGTCAAAAAACCTTATGTTTTTATAAATCATCTAACTGGAGCCTGATTTCCTTTCAATTTGACTTCCCGCTTCCAGGCCCGCCCCACAATCATGATATGTGCATGCGTCCCGTGTTGGGCTTTTTGAGCCAAAATGGAATTGGGGAGAGTATTGGCTAACAGGGTGTGGACCGGGGGTCACTGTTGAGACCATTTTCTCTTTTAGGGGTTCTAAAGATAGGTATTTTGGGGCATTCCCTTCTCATAAGTGAATGCATATTTGAGTCAACATTGGAAAGAAATCTGCGTCAGTTAGATGATTTAATAAAACATAATGGTGTTTTTGGAATCTTTTAACGGTCCCTGGCCCGATCGCGGCTAATAGCCTCGTCCCCATAAGCACCAGATTTTACCGGAAGTGGTCAACATTTGTATCGGAACAAATCTGCTATTTTTTCCTCATTTACCCTGTGAATCTTAGAGCCAAAGGATTTTGGTTTTATAAGTTATAGCGAAAATGGGCCCTATTTTGGTCGACCAATATTCATTTACACAGTACTCCTAGGGACTTACAAAATCATGTTTTTAGCTCTCGCATCAAAACGGATTGAAATTCGGCGCGAAACTTTACAATTGGTTTTGTACGTGAAGCCAATCTATCAAGATGAACACTTCATATCCTAACCAAATCGGCTAGCCCCCCTTTCATCATTTTATGCAAATTTTGACATTTTAGGCATAATTATTATAAAATATGTCAAATTGTCGTCAATAAACACCCCCGCACTAAATGTGCTAGCTACAGCCCTTGCTATTAGGAAACGTCACAATCATTTCGCCTTCACCTATGCCGACAGCCTGCAAGCCACCTTCATATTAGCACTTAGATGTAATATTCCCCCATACCCTCCCCAGATTTTCGCTTGGGTGCCGGGCAATTGAGATTAGGTAGGATTTCCGCTACGGCTTCATGCCCAGATCGTGTTGAAATTCTCATGAAAAATGGGGTTTGGTAATTGTGAAAGAAAACTGTGCCAATTTTAATTTTTTCCAAAAAGGGCGTTTTAGAGATACATGTATGTCACGTAATGCGTTTCAAATTCCCATAAACTTTGCTACAGGTCCTGATTTGGCAGTAAATAAAAATACCAAATGGGGACAATTTTTAAAAATCAAAAAACAAAAAAACTTTTTATTCAATTATTCTCAGTAATTGATGATTTTCAGCTGGTGTTTGCTTGATGAATGGTTTCAATTCCATACAATTTTTTTATTTTTCTTTCGTATAACAGAACAGGTGGGCGCACAACATTTTTTGTTTAAGTATTTCTAGAATACTGAAGTTCCATTTTCATATTTTGTTCCTAAAGACCTACACTCCCTTGGTGCTGATAAGGTATCATATGAAAGGAAATAAAAAATTTAGAAAATTCTCACATTAAGATTTTGCATATTGAGTGTTTCTTTTTGAAATAATGGTGGTTTTTAAGTTTCCCTAATTTATTTTTCCATAAAATAAAAAAAAGCCAACGTGAGATTTTAGGTATTTTGGTTATAACACACATCCCTGAAGTTTCAGCTTAAAAGCGACCTTCCATTTAGGCTTGGAAAAAATTATTTATTGAAATTAGGCATTTTTTAAACAAACATAAAAACACATAAAAAATCATGCGTCCTTGAACTACAAAAAGTTGTGGAGAGAGTTCAATCCTTACCAAGTCAGTTGGACTAATTGATCAGGGTTTTGATTTTATGGTCATTTTTCTGTAAGACGACCATTTTATTTAATCCGATGATCCTGCCTTAGTTCTTGCCAGGGACACAAAACGTTGACCACAGTGGGCTCGAACTAACGATTTAACGGTCCTATGATCTGCAAGTCCTTCACTTTTCCACTATACCACACATGCTCTCAGAGAAAGTTTTGCTGAATAAATAGCCTCTAATAATATTTTCTGCATTCGATTAATAAAATTGGCTTAAAGCAACAAGTAACCCAGCTTCATTATAGGTGCCTTTATATAAATACATGTAAAGTATCTACAATATTTTTTTTGAAGATAGAGAACTCAAACTGTTACACTTAAATTATTTTGATAACTCATTTGTGTATAAGATGATGTTGACATCAGTGTTTACAAATACAACTCTTTGTCGACTGACATGTTAGAGGAGATCGAGATATGCCCATGCACTATGGCATTCAATAGCCACACTGATTGAGTGCGAATTAAACACACAAGGTCCTGCGGTGCAACCGCTATTGTCAGGCATGCATTATTCGTTGGCTTGACGTTGACCTCACATTCCGCCATCATCATAATAACTTAATATTGTTGCCATAATGACTTTGAATGACAAGTTAAAATGCACTTTTAACACACTTTGTTTACAAAAGGTGACTGGCAATCTGTTTTTGTTTTTAATGTACATTTTATCAAGCCAGGAATATTTGAAACTCTATGGAAACTATAACACTGAAAAATACCCTGAAATTGTTGGCACCAATCTGAAAATTAACTGAAAAATACACTGAAATCAAATACAAAGAAATTCAACACGGAACCCACACTTAAATGGCTCCCTTTGTTATTCACTAATATGCAAATACCTTACCATATACCCAAAAAAAACACTTTGCCCTTATATAATTAATTGCTCTGCTTCAGGATTCCTAATCGCACTGAATGGACTGAAACATCGTTGAAAAAATAAGCCTGTTTCAATAATCATCACTGAAAAATGTGTTTAATCTCTCTGATATAAACCATATAGTTGATTGGCTAATTGTTATGGTAATTACAGTAAGGTCGATGCTCATTATAGTTAACAATACCAGAAATCAACACTGAACACCACCTCTGAACCACTCGAAAATTTTCTGTGTTTACTCTTTTCTTTGACTTTCAGTTCAGCAACGATTTCAAGATTTTTTTTCAAAGTGTGTACTTCTGTGATTTTCAGTGTATTTTTCAGTGTTCTAGTTTCATAGTGTTTCATGTTTTAAGCCTAAAGGGCGAGAAGCTCATCTGATTCCAATCTTCTCTTATAATTGGATTTGTCTTTGTGTATCTCTTTATGTATTGGCTATAAATTAAGTACACTTGATGTATAAGAACATGGCTGCCACTATTTTCACTATTTTAGTGAAGGATCAAGGGTGGTTTGCTACTGTCCAAGTGGCCACATATCACGGTTATAGGACCCATGAGGTCAAGTTATGGAATACAAATAATTTCAATTACTCTCCTCTGCAAAATTTAAAATTAAAAAGTGAGAATATGCAAAAGCATCAAATGAAAATTTCTATGTTTGACAATGCAACAACAAATGCACAAAAAAAAAATCTCTTCTCTCCCATTTCTTACACAGTAAGACAACCCTAGCCCTGTGGCAATGGAAGTCTAAGTCTAAGATTCACTGATTTGATTCCATCCTTCCATTTCTACACAGCATCATGCAGTCCTTAGCTGAACACATATATTTGCCCTGCATGTGTGTGTATGTGTGCTGTACATGAATTTGAATGTGTTTTTGGTTTAATCATAGAAATAAGTTTGTAACATATAGCCCAATATGTGTTCGGTGTATTAATGCGTCGTGTTCCGGATGTGCGGGGTGTGCTATGGGTGGATGTGGTTGCACATGTGTGTATGTAATGAATTTATATTGTGTCATATTTTATGCATGCATGACTCATATCATGGACGGAAAATCACATCATTTCTCCCACTCTAACCCTGCCTGTGTCATTAGCTCGTCCACTCCAGTGCCTTAAGTTTGCTTCATTTTTCCCAGCAGAATAGAGGAGAATGTCCAAGTCTTCTCTGTTACTAGTCTTTTTTAGGTTAGTTGTTCAGTGGGAATTTGCTTGTGTTTTATTTTCGGCCCCTGTCAGTGTAAATTTAATCATTTTGTTAATTGCATTTGTTTGTGTGTTGTTTTAATGGTTGTTGGATCACATTTTTTCTATTGTAGTGGAGTGCCACTGTTCCGAAGTGTATATTCCGAATAATAAATATAAAAATAAAACACGTACAGACACCCCTAGCCCTTTGACAAAAGAGACTAGTCTAAGAGATTCACCGATTTTGAGTCTGCCTTCCATATCTACACAGCACCATGCAGCCTTATCTGAACACAGTACGAACAACCCTAAGCCTGTGCAATGGAGTCCTAGTCTTACAACAAAGAGTCATTAATGCCTGGATTCAATACACACTACAACAAAGACATAAGAAACAACCGTATAGCTGTTGCCATGGAGATGAGAAGGCAAAGATTGCTGAGAGAGGGTGTGGGTCAGTGGCTGCGAGTTGCTATGGATTGGGAGAAAGAAGAGAGGAGAGGGAGCAACAACATGGCAACAGGATAAATTGTTATAAATTGGTATCCCCCCCCCAAAAAAAAAGAGTTGAACTATATTGTTGATTTAAAATCAAAAGACCCCAGTAGATTTCTTACTGTATACTGCTGTTTGAGGATTTACTTGAGCCAAAGATAATGAACCGGATGCCCTTCCTGACTCAAGACGTATGGCGTATTTTGGCTACAGAACTGCCTTGAAAGTGAAAACAAAGGGTGACATTTTAATTCGCTTAATTCCAATCTAAAACAGCTGAATTCATTAATTTGGCTCCTATGTAGTAATTAGAAATTTCACAAGTTTTTTGTACAAAACATAATTCTCAGCTTAATCCTTTCAGATGGGAAGATTTTTGATAGAAAGCTGTACATTAATACATGAACAGAAGTTGTTCATATTTTTAGGGACACCTGTTTGGGAAATCTCTCATTTCCACCTTTTAATTCTTGAAAATTGCCACAAAGCGCATGGGCCGTTGGAACATTTGTGGATACATCCTGCTACAAATTGAAAATTGTTATGTGACATCCAATTCTATTTGGTAGTCATTAATTTTCTTTCAAGCATATCATGTGTCAAAGAGCAATTATCCCTTGTCCTGTTTGATTGAAGTATGAATAAGCTTTGCAGAAGCACTGTAGCAGAAAGAATACAAAATCAACAGGGATTGTGATTTCCAATTTTTGTAAATAAACTGTTAGTCTTTCAAAATAAATTTGTGAATGTTTTTTTTTTTCAAATCAAATGCTAATTAGAACTGCTTAAAGGGAGTTACACATAGTGCGTGACCTGTGCCAATCCTGGAGGGCAATAAGACTCTAGCAAACCGTAAAAGAGAGCTGAGAGAAATCCAAACCACAGATGTGTCATTCCCCAGGCAAGCACAAGGTGACTACAGTGTGCCAATTAGTGCTGGTCCATTTACACCCATTGAGGTTAAGATGCTTTTAATTTTGTGATTTGTCAAGAAAATAGTTTCTTCTTAGCGTATCCACAAGTCTTGGTTAACAGGCCCTTGTGGTGGGTGTCAGGATTTATTTCCAAACTGAGTAAGCTGTTCTGGGGCTGCGTGTATCCTTGATATGGACGCTCCTAAAATGGCCCGCTTTTGAGACTGAGGCGGATGGGAACAGTTCAGGGGTTACACCCTACTCTTATTCGGAACTGACTGGCGATGTGCATGTACAGTTGCGACTCTTCTGTACAACACGGACCGCATGGCCTTAACGTCCCTCCGAAGGACGGGATGATGTTCTGATTCATTTGCCCAATTACAAGTAACCATGGAGGAGACGCGGTATTCTGTAATCTAATCAATAACTCGTTATACAGATAAAATCCCGAAATTGAGCAACCCGAATAAATCTCAGCAGTGACCCCACCGGGATTCGAAACACGGAATTTTTTGGTAAAATTTGCGCCACAGGCAGCACCCTCCTAACCGCTAGACTGCTGGGGCCCACGCTCTCCCACAGGGAAAATAAGTTAGATTTGATAATAAGTGTCATTTATTGCCAAGTATGCTTGTGATTTAACATTTAACCAACTGGAACTACTGGCCAATTTGGTTTTTTTCACTAAAACTTAATTGGTGACTCTAAGGGGTATATCACTTTAACTTAATGGTTACTATAAGGGTAATATCACTTAATTATGTTACTCTAGGGGTATATCACTTTAAATAATTGGCTCCTTAAGGGTATATCAACTTTAACTTAATGGTTACTCTAAGGGGACTCACTTTTAACTTAATTGGTTACTCTAAGGGGTATATCAACTTTCAACTTAATGGTTACTTCTAAGGGGTCTATCACTTTAACTTAATTTGGTTACTCAAGGGTATATCCTTTAACTTAATTGGTTACTCTAAGGGGTTATGGGGATACACTTTACTTACTGGTTACTCTAAGGGGTTAATTCACTTTAACTAATTGGTTACTCTAAGGGGTATATCACTTTACTTAATTGGTTACTCTAAAGGGGTTATATCACCTTTATACCCATGTAATGAAGCAAATCAAAGATAGTGTATAAGGAGATAGTAGTAATCTAACACTAATAGTGTTGGTATTTAATAAAAATCTAGACTAGTTAAAAAAATTATGTGACCTACTGTGTTACAGCACCTGCTGCAAACCACTGTCAAAGAATCACAACCAGCTGGGTTAGACAAGAGGGGACTGTGCCCTCGTCGACATTTCTGTCGACACAAGCTAAACTCTCCAGCTCCCCATTTCAATATTCTTACAAGGACAATGGAATACTGCCTGGCTAGATACTCAGTCAAGACCAGACCAACTCATTATTACACCTATGACAGATAACTACCATCTGGTAGCAATCTTCCAACGAAATGAATGGGTTCACCCCTTTAAATGGATTTCGCACTGGAGTCGGTCGCTTCAACAGGAATATGCACCGATGGGAGCTGCAACAATATCCAGCCTGCGCCATGTGGTTCAGCATCACGACTGGGATCAAACATTCTCAATGAGTGCCCTACCTTCGTCCCACCAGTGGACATAGACTTCACAAACCCCAACCAACAACAGTGAAGCTGGCTCCAACGCTTAAAACCAGATTTAGCTGCTCTGACTCATACTGCAAAGAAGAAGAAAGAAGCTCAAAAGTACATGAATCAAAATCAAGCTCCTACCTGCGACTCTTTGTTTAAAATTTGTACTAAAAGTTATCTAATAAGATGGCTTACTTTTGCTCTTTTTTATAACCTAGGGTCACAGGCCTCCTGATTACTAAGCCTTCCTAAGCTGCATCATCAGTAGGACAGAGAGCCACACATGCACTTAAGGCGCAGTTTGACTTCAGAGAGAGCACCAGGGTTAGTAGGACCCAAGCCTCGAAGGCCTGAGGTTCTTGATGGAATATTACAAAGAGAAGGGTTATGGAAATCAGTCTCATCACCCACACAGGGACACCAGACACATGTACAGGTAAGAAAACTTGTATGATTACTACAATATTCCTTCATTTAGGGTGCGACAGTTTATTTGCCCGACTTCCTGATTCACAAGGCATAGGGTGAAAGTCCGGACCCTTGTCAGTCAAGCAATTGGTCTGGTAGTAGAGCAAAGTTAAAGGCTAACTCAGGGATTTTCAGTAGTATTTAAAAAAAATAGTCATCTAGAAACTAAAGAATGTCACCTAAAATGCTTAATTCAAAGTTAGTTTCGAGATGGAATGGATTTTTGTTTATGCAGCTAAAACCATTTTATGCCCAGTTGAACAATGCCATAAAAGATAACGTGTATAGCGAAAAATTCAGGATCCGGAAGTTATAAAACAAAGTTTGTGAGTTCTACATAGGACTTCGATTGAGCTTAGTTATTCACCACCCAAAATTGAGTGATATGGACCAAGCATTATGTATAGCAAAAAAAATATGATTTGTTTGAAAAAATGAGTTGCGTTCCTCATTGGGGAATTCCGAGTCAGCCTTCTTTAAGCCAATGGACAATAAGTTCATCCCTGTTGCGATTTCAAAAAGGAATGACTTGCAACTTACCCACACTTAGAGACGAACATCTCAGGCTGGTCAAATATTATTCATAAATCCCTGGTTAAAATTTTGATGGCTCTTGCACCAAAGTACCTTATAGATAACAATACATCTGAGGTGAGATAAGAATTCTGCGGGTCAAAGGTCATGATTTCTGCCACTTAGTACCCATGAAATTACGGTGTAAAATCTCTCTTAATCTCATCACTGCTTTGCAAACAAGTTCATATCCACAGTATTTTAATTAATTTGTAAAAAAAAAAAACAATTCTTGAGGGGCGTCAGCCTCTAGGATTTGCTTGCTACCACTGACCTTGCTGACCATGTACATGGTAATATAGACTGCCAGCTTATTTTTATTTTTTTTTTTGTTTCAAAGGACCCAATGACATCTTTGATAATCATTGATAAGTAAATAATTTGTATTATAGTTAACAGTGCAATTTAAATATAAATTAAACTGTAGATGATATAATAAGCTGAAAAAAAGGTGAATATTAATTCGTTCTGTCTAGCTTGGCCATCAAAGACATCATTACATGCTCTGCCTTCATAAAAATTTATATTTTTGTACTTCGTACCAACATATGTCAACTGTATATTGGCTTTTGCCATGAGATCAATATACTTTCATTCTGCACATTGTAAGCAAATCCTCGCACACCTTGTTCTCTTCCAGATGAAGGATGATGCAGTAGATGAATCACTACCTCGTTTGTAATAAAATGCCTTCCCCCCACCTTCCATCTCCACAACCAAAACGTCTTGTAGAATCATCCGTCCTTTCTCATATGAAAGAGAGAGGAACGAACATGCGATTCACCTGATGGGAGATTTATCAACAGATTTTCAATCTTTGACAATGAGGATATCCTGGAAGGACAAAGGAAAATGTTGATGAGAGGACTAAGGAGATGGCAAGTGGTGCCTCTATTGATGCCCATCAGGCATTTACAGGGGGTAAGCCATCCTTCTTCACATCAGCTAAGTAGGCCTTTCCACAGCAATAAGTACCTCACACACTCCCTCATAAAACTAACAATGGCCCTGTGGATTTGGATTCACCCACCTTGCCACAGTATGTCAGTACTGCACCAAACCACACAGCATACAAGACCTTTCACCTTCCTCATATCTAGAATTGCCTTCACTGATGTCAGACAAAAGATATCCATTCTATAAAAACTTCAGATACCAGTGAATCTATAAAAGGCTATTCTACACTCTGCACCTAGTAGACCTCATCTTCTGCCACCAGCAGGCCTTGCAACCAAAGAACATTGTGAGGAGAATAGGAGGATGTATCATCAGAGACAAGTAATGGCACCAGAGGATGTGGAGAATGGTGGTAACGGAAGATGAGTATACAAGAAAATACAGGACCTTAAGGACCAATTAGTGCAATACCAGCAAGCTAAACACAAGACTCAGGTAAGCTTAAGGTTTAGACCTGGGACTTCCATGTCTTGTGGTTTGGTACATATGTCTTAACGTCCATCACTATAGCCTCGTCCCAGGGTCCCGCGATTTACTGGAAGGGTCCACAATTTTTGGTGTCGGTGGAAAGTTCCTGTTTTTCTCATTTTACCCTGTGCATGGAGAGGTTAATAACTGCCGTGAATTTAGGCTAGAAGCTGTTTGGTTGGTGTTGAGCAAAAACATGCCCCAGTATTATCATTACACAGTATTCAAACAGGATTACAAAAATGATGGTTTTTAGCTCCCACATCCAAAATGTATCGAAATATCAGCGTGAAAATTTAGAGATGGGGGTTTTGTGGAGTCAAGGTCATTCAATCAAGATCAAAAATTATACAGGGTATCTCTTTAAACTGTGACACCAGATGTGAATTGTATTCGAAAATAAAAAAACATTTTAGTCAGAAGAGATTTCAGGAAGACCTTTGTATGCTATGTGTGAGTGCGTCAGCCTGCCATTGAATATTAAGTTCTAACTGCAAAAATGGAATTTATGCGTGGTAGCAAAAGTATTGTTATTAGAGACAAATAAGTCGGGTACTCATGTTAGGTCTAAGGTCATTTAAAGGTATTATTCATTTTGTGGCGGTCTCATTTTTGTGTCGGCCTGCCCTAAGGCAGGAAGACACATAGGGATCCACTTTGTCCACTGTTGGCGGTGGTTGGAGTCTGTTGTGTTGTTTTGACGTATTATGTGTGAAAAAGGGTTAACACCATTTGCCTGTTATATCCTTTCATGTACTTGTGATGGATTTAAACCAAACTTAAATGGGTCACAGGTGCAACATGGAATCCCCCACTTGTTTGATGATGGTCAAAGGTCAACTATCAGGGTCACATGTCATGTTAGGGGCCGATCATTAACTAACCGCGACGGCAGGCGACCACAAGCGATCAGAGGGACTAGTATTTTTTGTTTTTCAATTGAAGTAGATTCGCTTCATCATCTTACTTCTTAAGCACAGGTTACTCATAATTTCTCGTTTGCAAACATGTGGGTTAAGTTCATACTTGTTCTCTTAGGTTACATTAACTGCCCTGTATACTCCAGTTTTAGCCTTGTGCTCCATTCAATAATAGTAACTCTTAAATTTTACCTTCTATCTTATTTTTTTGCAACATTATGAATGGGTCTGTAGTCAAGACTTTTCTGAGGGATGGGTGAATGTTATCACAAGTGGAACCTTTTCTGGAAAGTAGAGCTTGGCTGGGGGGGGGGAGTGACCACAAGTTCTATCAAAAAGTAGTTGAAACTAAAATGGCAATTGCAACAACGGGAATGTAAATTTTTTTCACTCAGTGCATTTGTTTGGTACCTTTTAGTGTAGTGAATGAAAATGCTAAGTACAGGCGAGATATTATGTTGTGATATCTATTTTGCCAGGTCTCTCACGGAGCAAACAGGCATATACGAGGTTTGGCTAAAGAATTGAAGAAATTGAAGAAAAAGCTGGAGAGCAAAGAGACGATGAAGATGTCGTCACTGGCAGACAAGAAGTCAAACAGTGTTAGCGGCATATAAGGTTTAAAAAGCTGAGATGGAGCAAAGAGATGATGAAGATGTCGTCACTGTCAGACAAGAAGTCACACAGGTAGGGCCATATAAGGTTTAAAAAGCTGAGATGGAGCAAAGAGATGATGAAGATGTCGTCACTGTCAGACAAGAAGTTACACAGGTAGGGCATATAAGGTTTAAAAAGCTGAGATGGAGCAAAGAGATGATGAAGATGTCGTCACTGTCAGACAAGAAGTCACACAGGTAGGCTACAAGGTTTTAAAATAGATGATGTAAATACTAGTTAGCCACCTATCTATTTCCATGCCTTTATTGGGAGTGAGGGGCCCTTGCCTGGTAGAATTTGTTCAAGGCAGTCTGAATCTGAATTATATCGCCAGCGAACTACCGTAAAGCCATAGTATTTTTTACCAAATGCATTGTCATACAGTTGAAATCATAGCCATAGCTATTTTAGTATCCAGGTTCTAACACAGGTGTCTGTGGTTTAGCTCGCCAGCTCGGTCAGACAGCCTTGTTCAGGTTGTACTGCCAGTTTTTATGTGTTTCAAGAATTTTTTTTCGTGATTGCAAAAATTTCTTTGTGGGGGGGTTGCTTTTCCATATTTGGGTGTTTATAAGTTATTTGAATATGTGGCCAATCAATGATGCTCTATTCCTTACTGACATGTACGGGCAACGTTGTTGTCCAATGAGCACGAGCTATTGTGTATCATTTGTACTGGGCAGTTGCGTAAGTGGGTAGGACCATCAGATTGTATTAAATACAGAATGAACAATTTTTTGGGGGGTGCGGATTTGCCAGAAGTGGACCTTTCGCGATGTACCGCCAGTTTCCCCCAATTTTTTTACCGTCTTCTACAAAATCTGAAGGGGGGGAGAAAAACGGTGGTGACAAAACAGTAGAATAATAGTAGTCATGCGTAATGCAGTAGACTAACCAGTGGTATTGACCATTGGTTAGTCATATCATGCACCACACCCAGCTTTCAGGACAAGCGGCAAACTTCTACATGACAAAGCAGACCTTCAACATGATTTTTAAAACGGACCTTTGTCATTTTTTGGGGTGCATCGCACCCCCTCTGGCTACGGCCCTGGTTGTGGCGCATATAGGGGTGTGAAGTTGTTGGAGCATGCAATGAAAATTGTGGAGAGTTTTTTGGAGAATAGGATTTGGAAGACAGGGGAAGTGGATAAGATGCAATTTGGGTTTATGCCAGGGAAGGGAACGATAGATGCAGTGTATATTTTGAGGAGGTTGTAAGAGGAATATCGAGCTGAAGGGAAGAAGTTGTATATGTGTTTTGTAGACTTGGAGAAGGCATTTGATTGAGTACCAAGGAAGGTGATGGAGTGGGCAATGAGGAAAAGAGGGATACCAGAAGTAATGGTTAGAGCAGTGATGAGTTTGTTTGAAGGAGCAAAGACGAGAGTTAGAGTGGGATCTGATTTGTCTGAGGAGTTTGAGGTGAAGGTGGGTGTGCATCAGGGTTCTGTACTTACGCCGTTGATATTTGCAATTGTGATGGACGTAGTTACGGAGAACGGAGGACGGAGAGAGCAGTGGTGAGGGTGATGTGTGGTGTGGGGTTGATGGATGGGATGAAGACTGGGCAGATGTTGTGTTTGGAAGAAGCAATGGACCGTTTGGCAAAAGCGACTAGTGTACGGTGGTATGGGCATGAGCTGAGGAAGGGTGATGGGCATGTGTTAAGAAGGGCTTTTGAGTTTGAGGTGGGAGGTTTGAGGAGAGGACGTCCAAAGAAGACTTGGAGGAAGCAAGTGGAGGAGAGTAGGAGGGTTGGTTTGAGGACGGGGGATGCATTGAATTGCGTGAAGTGAAAGGAAGGATTGGGGGCGGTTCCTGCGAGTGTGAGGTGAATCCGGCCACCCTCGCTCACGGGGACAAAACTGGATTTAAACTTTGGATTTAATGTGCAGTATGAATTTGGCTGGTTCCTGATGATTTTGTGGCTCTTGTAAGGGGAAGAAATTCCTGGGAACTCTTGACAATTTCTCTCCATTGCAGAAGCTCACAGGGAAATCAGCAAAATTCTAAAAGCATTATGGTATTGTAAAAACCCAATTTGGTTGTGAAAATAAAAGTTGTGCACAAGTTATATTATAGATAAAACTTGTTGATTTCTCTATCTATCTTCAATATAGTATTTTAATTTGTTTTAGTATTTTTCACTGAATAAGAATTGGTTTTGCTCTAATTTTGCAGATGGAAGAAGAAATAGCAGAACTGACCTCATATTTAGATCACCGTAAACCATTGTGTGCTCAGATCCTTCTGAAGGTCAACATGCTAGCTACACAAATACACTGATTTCAACACAAGACTGAAATGTCATCAGACTTAACCATATGGGACATGGCCAATCTGACCAGGAAACAATGATGGAATTGACTTGTGGAACCACCCCTAGGCACCACCACCTGTTATGCGGTCTCCAATCTCAGCCATTCATAAACAAGCTGTTTGACAGTGTCATTTATTATGACAAAACCAGAAAAAAATCAACGGCGACACAGTTTTGACAATTGATTTGCATTATTTATTCCACTGATTACATCCTGTGTAAATTGTACAAAATTTAATTGCGGGCAAATTTTTAAATCTAGTTTTATACAGTTCAATATGGAGAGTGGGCACTTTAACATTTGGCAAATCCTGACCTTTGCTGGAATCTTGCATTATAGGCCTACAATGGATTTTTCTGATATTTACAAGGGTAATAGTCCTTGCATGTTTCTTATTATCAGTTGTCAAAATTGTGTCGCCATTTCTTAATATTGTTCTAAAAATAAGAGATGATTTGCATGGAGTCAAACAGCTGTGCAGAAACCAAGTCCATTGATAGCCAGCAAAGACCCTGCTATTCTAACATGTATAGAGGGCATACTGATCTGGCCTAGCGATTGCTTGGTTATTCATGTGGCATTATGATAAAATGTTCAATATTGGCTACAGCTAGCACCAGCTCCAAACAGAACATGATGAATATGAAAAACTCTCAGTCCTGATCTGACCTGTTCAACAGAAAAATATTTCTCCATATTTTGGGTGCTTGCCCTCTATACTCCATTTGCCTTCCTCGAGTCGGTGACGTCTCAACGCGTTCACACACTTGTTTTGGGGGTTTATTTCCGCACCACCTTTATACGCTCTTGTGCGTACGTCGGCGCTTTGAATCAATGGTCGCGACTTAATGCTGCAATTATTGCATTACACACTGATGTTACTGACTCGGGGAAGATAGATCATCTGCATGTTTTATTATTTAGAGAGATGCGATCTTTTATGGCCAAATGTAATGCAAAGTTGTTGAGCATTTTACAAATCATTTTTTTTTGGTTACGTTTTTGTAAAAATTTCGTTTACAGAAAATTACAGATTTTTTACCCTATTCCATTGTCAACAATTGGTAATTCTAGCCACTTCTAAAAACGTGTTTGAGATCAAGAAGTGATTACCAGTTGGGCATGGTCATTCTTTGGCTATCAACCAATCACAGGTGTGCATGATTGGCCAACTAAAGCAATAGTCCCAACAATTTTAATGACACATCCCTGCACTTTTTCAACGAAATATTTTGTGCAGATCAAAATCAGTAACAAATTTTTCTCAATCACAGACCATTGCCCAACAAGTCAACTTCGATAGTCGGATGTACAGTGTGTCAAAAAAAACCGCAACACTTGGTGCCAGGCGCCATAAGTTTTAAACAAAAGCATGCGACTACTTTTTATTTGTTGTAAGGTAAGATAGGACTGTTAGCTAATTTCACTGAAAAGTTCATAAAGGTAGACTTAATATTTTTTAAGATATGACTCCAGAAATCAAGTAACCTGCAGGACTCATTTTACCAAGTTGAGGCACTAGTAAAGTTAGCAAATGCGGCACTGTACGTTTGGCGTGTAGAACCGCTAATATGAATCTTCAAATCCAACCATCATTTTTCTTTTGTAAATGACAGGTGCTGCAACAAATATTAACATATGAACGTTTCCATTGGCAATAACAGCTAATAAACATGCATTTTAACACACTTAAAAGATGGAATTAGGCATGTATGATAAACAAAACTGTATTGTCCAAATTAGACCGCATTGGATTAGAGAATCATCGTTTTGTGACAGCACACAAAGAGTTATCTTAACCCCAAATTGAAGGATCGAATGAATATATTGATAGTGTTATTGAGTTTTGTGTTGAAAACATGTTTTACTTTCATAAAGTTCAGAATGTAACAAGCTTGTTGCAGCCCAATGCATTTATAATTTTATGTAACATGGAGTTTGTCAATGACTTAGCCATAGATTTATCTTATATCGTCTTGAAATGTACTTAATAATAATAAATGTAAATGCAGTTATTTGATCAAGTAGAAGTTATTCTCCAAGAAAATTGGGCAATTAAATATTGATTGCAATCAAAATTGTATTTGCCATTCTGTTCTTCAGTGCCACTCTTGTAGTTACCAGCTCATTTTTGTAAAATGGGTCCGGTGGGTTATTTGATTGTTGCGGTCATATCTTACAAACTATTGACTCTTTCATTATGAATTTTTCTGGGACATTAGCTAACAGTCCTATGTTACTTTACAACAAAGAACAAGTTTTCACATGCTCTTGTTCAAAACTTACGGCAGCTGTCACCAAGTGTTGCATTTTTTGGGACACACTGTTCATAATTGGGAGGCACTGTTTTACCAGGTTTTATTGTAAATAAAAGGTCTGTGGAGTTTTGTCTAGGTCAAAATGAGACAATGACACTCTAAACTTTGATGCATTTCAAAGGCACTTTAATACTTTGTGTCTTAGAACATTATGTGTAGTTGTATAATGCAGCATTGATAGACCACTGAGACTTCTTTGAACACAATACATACTACCCTCAATTATTGTATTTACATTAAATGTACACAAATGATAAATACTTGAATCCCTTCACAAAATCATAATTTTTAGTCGATGGGACATGTCTTTCTATGCTGTTGTTTTGTAGTCCCCATCTGGGGGCTAAGGGAAAACCAAGTGTAAATTCATAATAAATTATTACGATCACATAACTGTCTGTTCCCGCACATAAAACTGGCACATTTTCTTAAAAATATATAAAATGTCACTTCAATTTCATTTCCCCAATATCAGTGACTAGTGGATACACAGACTTCAGCAAATAATGGAGTTAAAGATATTCAATCAGCGGCCCGGTATGCAGTGTAGAAAAACACTTCAAATTCCCTTTCATCTGGGAGTGCAGGACCATTGTTATATTGTCGCACAGCTGAAGAATTTGTTATACAGTTGGTTATTTGGTCCACGTCCCATGGTCTATTTAAATTGTTAAGAGGAAACAGACATTTGTTGTGAATGCATACTAGAGTCACATCCATTAAAGACACTATCAGTGATCCACCTGAAAGAGTAGAAATTTGCCGAAATAGCTTTAAAGTGAAGTTGTCATTTTTTCCAACTGAAAACGGATAGAAAAGAAAACCGCAGTATTCAAAGATAAGAATCGCCATTCGAATATTGTAAGTGTCTGTACAGATAGTAATGACTAAAATATCTGATTTTTTTCTGTTTTGTCTCATTGCTTGATGCTAGGATATGTAAACTTCTTACACACATACAAAAAATCTGATTTTTTTTTTCAATTTTCTGATTTAGCATAAATCACTGATAGTGCCTTTAAAACAATAGGAATATTTAGATTGTACGTGTCTGATTAATATCTTTAAACATCATTCAAATTTATTGATGTGATGCTACATAGACACCAATAGCACTGGTGGTCTTGTGATCATTCCCTGACTTGCTTAAAAAGCTGAGAAAGTATAAGCGCATGCTTGTCTAATCTTACATGCAAAGTTGATCTACTCTGAAAGAAATTGGTTATTTTCTATCCGCTTTTGGACATATGTAATACAACACAGTGGCCTATGGGCACTGTGATGCAAAAATGTGCTCATGACATCGAAATGCATCAACATTTTGTAAATGGCCTTTTTTTGAAGATATATATCTAGTGAACCACAAAACAAACAATGAAATGCTGGGGGCCAATATGCACAAAAGAGTTAGACCTGGTCTAAGTGTAATTTATTCCCGCCAGAAAAGGCATTTTCCTTTGCAATAACATGAGGCATTTTAAAATTCTCGTTTTAATCTTTGAAATTTGCTAGTTAGTTTATGAAGAAAATGTGAATAACTGCCAATTCTGGACAAAACTAATTTGGACTTGGACCACGGTTAACTTTAAACCTGGTCTATTATTTTTGTGCATATGGACCTTAAGGTTTATACAATTAAAGGTGGGTGTGTCCAATGTTTTGTATTTTGTACCAGTACAGTAATGAACTCAAGTATACATACTGGCAGCAATAGAACCGGTTCTTGGGTTTCGCGCTCGCTACATTCAAAGAATATAAGCTGTGGTCCGCCCAGCCTATCTTACAACTTGACATCACATGACCTTTGACCTTAACCAAAGGAGGGATCCATATTGCACCTATGGCTCAAGTTTGAACTTCAACTTTTCCAACTGTGACCTCACATGACCTTGACCTCATCAAAACATAGAGGGAATCCATGGTGCAACATGACAAAAGTTGGTCCAATTGAGGTCAATTTTTAAAAACTTAACAATTTAGTGACACACATACACACGCACAATGGATTGCTAAGTGGTCCTGCCAGCTATAGCTGGTGGCCCACAAAAAAAAATTGGATGTTTACATTTTGTAAAGAAAAGGGAAAAGTAACTAATATTATTTTCCTTGTAAGCTTCACGTCTCAGCCAAGGAGGCTGACATTACTGTATTGCTGACTATGGGCTCAATCCACCTTTCACTTTCACTCCATATATTACTACTACAATGTCTGAATCCCCATCTGAATGCTTTGAAATTGTGTCCCAAAACATGCAAGATACATTTGTAAATTCTGCAGGGGGGGGGGGGAAAAAAAACAAAAAATTTTGGTGTCAACACCTTGATTTTCTGTGACAGGAAATGCCCATACTCTGGCAGTTTTTGGTTTTTAAACCCCTTTAACCCGGACCCTGCTCAATCGCGGCGCCAGGGGGGCATTTGCCCCCCCCCCCAAATTTTGTTCTTGCCCCCCCCTCGCCCCCACCCAGTTCGAAAGAAAATGAAGGATTTGGGGCAAAATGTCTGATTTGGGGGCCAAAATTGGTGAAAAATTTCCAATTTTTTCATATTTTGGGGGGGCCCCCCCCCCCCCAAATTTCACTTTTTTTCCCCCCAAGATTTCAACTTTGCCACCCACCCCCCCCATTTGCCCCCCCGAAAAAGATGTCTGCACCGCCACTGCCCGTGCTAGGAACTTCATGGGCCTCACACACCAGGGACTTTAGGTCTAAAGATAGCAATCACTGACCTCCCAACGGCAAACAAGTGTGGGCACATGAGCTGATAACGGGTTGCAGTTTTCATTGAAAACGGCCTAGAGGTGAGACCACCTGGCAAAATTGTCAGGTCTCGCTAGTTTTGGAGAGACCTGTTCCAGTTGACTGGCCTAAAACATGTAACCACTTAAGGAATCTTCGGGGGTCAGAGTCCAGGCTAAGGTTAAAATGTAAACATCCAAACTGTTTTCAAAACTTGGTAATAATGATTTCATTAAGGGTCTATGCATTGTGTCCCTTTAGGCCTACCCAATCTTGTTTTCCATAAGTCGTTGGGACAATTGCCCTGATTATGTCATGTAAGGAAAATGTGTGATTGCTTTTAAATGAAGATGTATCCTTGTTTTTATCCCCAGATACACTTCTAGTGCATCAATGTATTGTTGATTATCCTTTGTTCAGTGCATTATTAAATCCTACGAATCAGTCTCCAGTAAGGTTATCTGAGGCAGAGAGCACAAAATTATATAAAACCTGCACACAAACAAGATTATAGATAAACTTGCACGTCCGAAACAAAAGAATCTGATAATGTGTGACTCTGTTTCCGTTTGACTTCAGACAAACTCTAGAAAACACGGAGAATGATTCGTAAAATAAAATACAATGCTTCTGGAACAAACAATGGATAATCAATATACAACAGATTACCAACCATGTCCTTAAAGGCATCTTTAAGGGTGCGTTGACAAAATTATCCTAATGTGTGAAATGGCATGCTTGAGTGGCTTTCAATTCCCCCAGTTTCACCTGAAATCTCTCTATAATAATAGATATTGTTTAATTCAAATTGAAAAACTATGGAGTTGATAAAGTGAGTTTCTGAATCAAAATTGAAAACAAAACTGGGCTATTCCATGTCAACACTCGAGATGTGCACCGCAGCAGCATGGATTTTTTTCGTTTTTGGTGTGCATGTGATGATAGATTATGATGAGAAATTAAAATCCTGATGAAATTTTTGAGCTTCATACCCCATTCGTTTTTCCCGCAGGAGCATTCAGAAAAATTCTAGGGGCGTCACCATAAAAAAATGCTGTGCATGCAAAAGACAATTTTGAGAGGGCCATAAATGATTGAAACCCTCCCCAAATTTGAAAATCACTATCTGGGGAATAGTTTTTGGTTGTAGATTAGAATTCAAATTGGCATCAAAAATGTGATCGCTCCTATACTTTAAATTAAGTTCGGTGTAAAAATGCAATATATTTCATCTGGGACCAAGTTTGGGGGGGTCAGAACTCCATAAGTAACAAGATTTTTGATTGTCCATTTGCTTGTTAATCTGAGTCACCCTGCAGGGCTTTCTATCAGTACAATAGTAAGCACATTAGGTAAGTAATAAGTGAGTTACAGCCTATTGAAAAAATCCCAATTTTGATTTTGAATTATATTGGGCCCCCCTGTGAAAATAATGTTGGACATACAACGTCACGCCTCACTTCGATATGTTGAAATACATCGCAAAGAACTATCTGGAAAGAACAGATTTGGTGTTCTTGATGTCTTTATGTTTTCAGCACAACAAGACCTTTGTTGATTATCCCCCCCCCCCCGTTCGAAAGAAAAATGAAGGATTTGGGGCAAAATTCATGGATTGGGGCCAAAATTTGGTGAAAAATTTCCAATTTTCATAGTTGCCCCCCCCCCCCCCAGAATTTTCACTTTTTCCCCCCAGATTTCACTTGCCCCCCCCCCCCCATTTGCCCCCCAGAAAAAAGAGGTCTGGCACCGCCACGGCCCTGCTAGGAACATCATGGGCCTCACACCCCAGGGACTTTAGGTATAAAGATAGCATCATCACTGACCTCCCATCGGCAAACATGTGGGCCATGAGCTGATATCGGGTTGGTTGCAGTTTCATTGATAAACTGCCTCGTGGCGAGACACTATGGCAAAATGTCATGTCTCGCTAGTTTGGAAGACTGTTCCAGTTGACTGGCCTAAAACATGGAACCACTGAAGTCGAATCTGGGTCGAGTCCCAGGACTAAGTGTTAAAAAAATTGTAAAACAATCCAAACTGTTTTCAAACTTGTGGTAATTATTTCATTAAGGGTCTATGCCATTTGTGTCCCTTTAGGGCCTACCAATCTTGTTCATAATAGTTGGAACACCTTGCCCTGAATTATGTCATTAGGAAAATGTGTGATTGCTTTAAATGACATGTATCATTGTTTGTTATCCCCAGATACACTTCTAGTGCATCATGTTTGTTGATTATCCATTTGTTGTTCAGTGCATAAATCCTACAAGAATCAGTCCTCCAGTAAGGTTATCTGAGGCAGAGAGCACAAATTATATAAACCGCACGCCAAACAAGATTCTAGCTTAAACTCTGCACGCGGAACAAAAGAATCTTGATATTTGTGCACTCTGTCTTCCAGTGACTTCAGACAAACCTCTACAAACACGGAGAATGATTCGTAAAATACCATGCTCTGAACAACAATGGTAAATCAATCTACCAACAGATTTAACCACCATGTCCATTAGATCGTTAAGGGTGGTTACAAAGTTATCCTAATGTGTGAAATGCATGCTTGAGTGGCTTTCCAATTCCCCCAGTTTCACCTGAACCTCTCTCTATAATAATAATATTTTTTTAATTCCCATGACCAAACCTATGGAGTTGATAAAGTGAGTTTCTCTGAATCAAATTGAAAACAAACTGGCTATTCCATGTCAACACTCGAGATGTGCACGAGATGTCATGGATTTTTTTTTCGTTTTTTGGTGATGATATATATGATGAGAAATTAAAATCCTGAAAATTTGAGCTTTCATACCACCATTCGTTTTCCCGCAGGAGCCTTCAGAAATTTAGGGGTGTCACCATCAAAAATGCTGTGCGATGCAAAGACAATTTGAAGGGCCTAAATTTGTATTGAAAACCCTCCCCAACTTGAAAATCACTATCTGGTGAAAGTTTTTCGGTTGTAGAATTTCAAATCTGCATCAAAATGTGATAGCTCCTTTACTCCTTAAATTTACTTTTCGGTGTAAAAATGCACATATCTTTCACTGGGACCAGTTTGGGGGTCCAAACTCCATAATTAACAAGATTTGTGATGGTCCCATTTGCTTGTTAAATCTGATGTCCACTGGCAGGCTTTCTATCAGTACATAGTTAAGCACATAGGTAGTATAGTGAGTAACGCCTATTGAAAAATCCCAATTTTTGGCATTTTGAACATATATTGGGCCCTGAAAATCAATGTTGACAACCACGTCACGCCTCTATTCTTCAGATATGTTGAGATACATCAGCAAAGAACTATTCTTGAAAGAACCCAGCTTGGTGTCTTGATGTTTTTATTGTTTTCAGCCACAAGACCTTTTGTTGATATCCCAATAGAATGTATATGGTGCAAATATACACGGTGCATGTACAATGACATGTGGGTCACATATACCTTTGTGTTGTAACGTTGAGTGTGGATTTTGTTGTGGAAAAAATAAAGACACCAAGCTAGTTCGTTGAAGGAAGTTGTTTTATGAATATCTTCAACATATCTAAGTAGAGGGGTGGTGGCGAATGTCAACATTGGTTTTCAGGGGGGGTCAAATTGTCAAAAAATTATCAATTACCAGTTTCAGAGCTGTACCTCACTTATTACTTTCTAATGCTTTCACAATGTGTAATTGGTCTTGGTTCTACTATGTAACTCTGTTACCAAAAGATGGACAATAAAATGTTTCTTACTTTTGGAGTATGACTAAAGCCCAAGTTTTTCCGCGTTGCGGAAATTCTGCGAAATTCCGCGGAATTTGAGGTTACACGCGGTAAAATGCAATTTTGAGATGAAGAGAACAAACATTCAAAAAAGTAAAATTACTTACTTTCCCTAAGTAAAAACTAAGACTATACAATTGATTCCATAATGTGTAACAAATGAGCATGTTTTACCATGCCATGACCCCTATCAATCTCCAATCCTGCCTGGTTTCGAATTCTGAAGACCATCGGAAAGTATAGCAAGACGATGCTACAAGCTTGTCATCGCGATCGTCTTTGACTGTCATTGCGACACGATGACCCGACTCCCAGTTTGCTTCGGAAAATGACGCAATGCTGAAAGAAATGTGGCTTGGCGCAGTCGCACGCTAAAAATAGATCGTCGGTATTTGCCAATACGTAATAACCATGTGTACGGTGAAACTGAACTCACTGGTTCATGTTTACTCGGGTGTTACAATCCGATTTTTTAATTAACAATTGAAATTATGCCTTTAAAGTGCCGCGCGTAAGCTGCACCTGTAAAGCCTTGTACGGACAGCATGAATTTATTTACTGCTTATTTAGCCGGTCATCGATCGCGATTTGCAGGTTTACTGTAGCTTGTGTACGAGTTGAAGGTCCGCAAACATCTTCAAGGCACTAGCGAAATGCCGGAAAATGCCATTTTGGGAAATTATAACCCCGAAATGGAAAAAACGCGAATTTGCCATTTTAAAGAGGGAAAATTGGGGCTTTTAGTTAATACCCCCCAGACCTTGGCCCAGAATGAATCCAGGCGCATATTTGACCTCATTAACTCTACAAGTAACCATACTATGAACCTCATGATGCCATATTTGAATTCTACACCAAATATTACTCTTAGATAGGTGATTTTCACAATTGTGGAGGGCTCCATTACTAATCTGTGGAACCCTCCAACATAGTCTTTCCCCTAGTCCAGCCCTTTGATGGTGAACCCCCCTAAACTTCCAATTACTCTACGAAACAAATGGCCTAATGCTCAAATTTTCATGATTTTCATATCTCTCATGTCTACCCCCACACTTAAAACAAAAAATCCATGACGTGCTGCGGTGGCACATCTCGAATGTTGACAGGAATGGGCCACTTTTACAATTGGAATTGAAATCTGTTCCCCATCACTTGAAAACACTTTTCCTTTAAAATTTAACCAAAAAATCTAGTTTATCAACCTGAAAAATAGGGTATTCTCTATGAAAACGGAGATTTTCAAAACTTAGTTTATTATCCATATTGTTTCGAAAAAGTTTAATCATTTGATTCAAACTGAGTTTAACAATGATTCCAATGATTCACTTTTGAAAACCATGTTTCTCAAATATTTTCAATATACCAGTTTTCAATGAAAATCTCAGTTACAAACAAGTTACCTTAAAAGATATCATTTTAAAGCTTTGCCACATATAAATTTCAAAAACCTCGCACTAACTCAAAATGCAAATTTAGTAACCTTGTCCTTCTCAGTTCAAAATGATCCTTGATAAACTCAGATTATCAACTTGAAGAACAGTAGGTTTTATGAGAACACTTTTCAGTCATATTATAGCTTTTTTCTCGATTTCAATAAAAAAACAAAAAGTTTTCATCTCAAATAAATTTTCAGTTGAAAACAAAGCTTTCAGTTAAATACCACGAATTTCCCTCCCCCAGCTCTTCAGATTTCGATCCGATTGTTTGACTGAAAAATTTGGGTCACCCGGCGAGCTTAGCCGAGGTGTAAAAATTTGGCACGCCCTGATGCTTGCCCCCCCCCCCCCCGAAAATGTGTGTTCCCCCTTCCCCCCCTAAAAAAACGCTTGTTACGGCCACTGGCATTGAAACGTGGTCATTACAAACCCCTCAAAACACACAAAAACCATGTGTTTTTCCTTGTAGATTTTACTGTTTACATCATTTGACAGGATTACGCTACCTCGAAAACAAAGACTAATTACTGGACAATAGCTGGTAACATGAATCCGGCCTTTTAATTGAGGGAGTCACTCATGCACTCCCTAATAGCTTTGTCCAAAACCCTCAATGCTGTGGGTAACATATCATTTTAGAATACTGGATGAATTTAGTAATCTGCCACCACATCCTTCACATCATTTTATCCGTGAGGCTGCCGAATTCATTTTGTGGTGGCACAATAGACAAAATGATTTTGAACTACCAATTTTATAGTTGTGTGACCTGTGTGTACAATACACACTATTAACTAGGCTAAAGATCGGACCACTACCTTTAAATTTGAGAATCCCGCTTCACATACTAATCCTCTAGCTTTTTACTCGAGCTAACGCAATATTTGTTGTTGGTCAGTCCCACCTCTTGTGTATGGCACTCCGCAAGAATATTGCATGTAAGCTCAATGAACCTCATTACCTGGTAATCACCATGGGTTTTAAAATGGGGATGTCACAAACAAATATCTTACAACTGCGAATTGATCGATACAAGGTGAATTGATAAGACGGCCAATTGATGACCGGTGTTTTTAATTCGTGAAGTTATTTTATTTTTTCTAGGGTGAATTTTGCTACTTTTAACACATATTCATATTATTACTTTATATTTGAACCGATGCACGCTAATGTATGACGGATATTTAACTGAGGCTTCGGTACATTATGTTAGATAATGGCGTGTGAGCCGGGTTTTGCACTTTAGCTCTCGAGCCAAAGTGCAGAAACCCGTGCTCACACGCATTATCCAACATAATGCACTCAGCTACGTTAATTACCCTTTACTTATCCCCTTGGCTTGACAGCAGAGGGGAGATATTGTTAGGGCGGGCATGTCCGTAGGTATGTTTCCAGTTTGGGTGGTTTTTAGTTTTCGCGTGCCTTCGAAAACGTTTTAGTCCGATTGAAAACAGATTTGGGTTAAGGTGCAATCAGGGTTCCTCATATGTGAATAAGGTCAACGTTCATCTGAAGTCATGTTCCAGACTGTTCTGCAAAACCCCTCCCACCCCACGCAATTGTTGGGAGTGCATGTATAACATTTCCCCATGAGTGTACGTTCAGTGACCAACATTGATTCAGGGAGTGGGGAATACATTTAAGCATGCAGACGAAGTGTCCCCACATTTATGACTGAAATTGCAAGCTTTCAAATGAGTTTTTCATGGCTTCCCTTAGATCTGGTCCTACATCGACTTATACGTGGTGTCTCCGTTAACCTCATTCAAAAATTTAAGTCCAAATAGACCAGTGTGGTCCGGCAGTTAAGTCTAGAATGTGATGGGACATGGGTAAACATGTCAAATTTACGCGGTAAGAACAATCTTAATATATGAAAATCTCTTTGGTTCATTTTATAGGACGGTTTTTTCAATGTTGTGGAATGTGATTATTGGTATATTATTTCTGCTACATATATTGTGTCTGAAAACATCAACGAAATTCAGTCTCATTGCTTTACTAACATGTCACCAATCTCTTCCTTTACTACTCATGTGTAAGCTGGTACCTTGCCATTGTATTCCCATCCATGATATAATTGTTACTTTTCAATTCCCCTCCCCCCCCCAAAAAAAAAAAAAATGTGAAAAATTTGGTCAAAAGCTCACCCCATTGACAATAATTTACAGCATCCCAAATCGCATTTTTAAAAATGGCAAGATGTAATACACAATAAGGCATAACAGCACAGTTTTTGAAGAGTGCCCTCCAATTTTCAAATTTTAGATTTTTTGCCCGATGTGTTTGTCTTGTAACTATACCTTGAATTTTTAATGCTCGAAGTCTTATTGTCAAAAAGGAAGTGATATGTAATATACATCAAGAATCCTGTGTGTAATTTAACGGCGGAGCTGGAAACGCCCAATTTAATGTCCTACATGTGAGATAGATGTCACGATATTAACCTCTAACTTGACCTGTCTGAACCAATGGAACATTAATGGATGAGCGTAGACACGTACAAAGTGCTATTTCCTGCATGGCACCTTCATATTGGAAAATGTTTTCCAGCGCACTGACTTTTCTCGGGATTCCAGTATTATAATTATTCTAATACCAATTCTGTTGCGATACATAGACAGTTCGAGCTTTACCATCACAGGTAATCTACTAGCCATTACGAATAAACCGCAAAATCCCTACATTTTTGGAATTTGGAGCTACCAATTGCACGATATTGCACTTGCCACTTCAAAGTGTCTGCAACAGTTGTACTCTGTTTTTACTACATATGTGATATGTGATCTGGGAAAACCCTCATGTCGCACAGGAACACTTTTGAAAAAATAAAGAAAATACCTTACAAACTGTATTTTTTACTGTAGTTTTGTCAGATTATCAGCATAAGGTTTGATATGTGTATCATAGAATAAAGAGTCAACGTTATGGAACTTTATATTTCAAACTTTGCAATTGATAGTCAAAACCTCAAAATATAAATTTTGCACCATGGGGTGGTTATTCCCCATATCACAATCACAATTACAATAATCATGGCTTGCACAACCAACCATACATTGGTCAATACATGTCACATAGTGACAAAATACCACCATGTTTTACAACAATTAACATGTGACATTTATTGCATCACATAAATTGTTTAGCTTCGGCGTCAAATCTATTTTGTGCACACACTCACTGAAGACAAATTGTAAAAATAATCTTGGATTGATGCATTTTGATTTGCCAGACAATACAAATACGAGCCTACATTTCCATATGATAAGTGTTCAATGCATGTACACACAGCCATAGCAAAGTGAACTTGGTTTTGAATTGAAACTATACTGACTTTTCAAATCATTTTTATAGCCGATTGCAATTTGATCAAATCAGTGCGGCTCCAGAATCGTAAAAGCAGGGGCGAAAGGAGAGTTTAATCTCCTGCTAGTTATCGGAAACATCTTACCTCATGCAGAACTCTTTATTGAAGTAGTATATTGTTTTGTTTTGTTCAAGTGGGCCAGGTATACGAAATTCCTCGCAAAATACTGTGTTAAGAGTTATGATGAACCAGTCCATGTGTTGGTTGATAACACGCATTTTTAACTCCTGCTTTTCGCCCTGCGTTTCCGATTCTGGAGCCCCCCTGATCAAAATCACATGACTGCAATTCCAAACAATCCTAAATAGTTGTTTGAAATCACTTGGTTAAAAAACCTGGTTGTCATTTGTGCACGCTCAAGGGATCATACCCGGTTGCTATGGATCATCTGTCACTGCCAATAACTCTTATTTTTACAAAATAACAACTGCCTGTGACAACAAACTGTATTACCAGCGGCGTATCCAGACCTGGATTTTTAAGGACCCCAGGTGCGGAAGGAGCTCTAATAGCCGAAAAAGGGCAAACCCTGGGGGCGTGCGCCCCGAAGCACCCCCAAGAATAGCCACTGATACATTGCATATATACATTTTGGAAAATACTAGACACTATAATTATGTTCTTTTTATCTTACACGCATACCAAGCTATACAATTTTTTAAGCTATTATACTCTGGGGCCATAATTGCTTGGACATAAACGTGCGCATCGATCTTTGCTTGTACGGCATCTAGGTGTAAACATTGTGCCCCGTTTGGCGGGGAGCGGGCGTACGTTCTAAACTATCCAAGAAATTATGAGTATACATGTAGATATACATAAGATAAGCTAATATATATTACAAAGATACCTACATACAATAAGGACACTCCTAAAGGAATCTGTAAGATTAGTCTTTTTACCCTCTATCTCACCCTGGACTGATTGAAAACGTTAGTAGAACACACATTTACAAGGTTGGTTGAGAGAATATGTTGGTAGTAAGATCAGTTATATTTACAGTTAACCATCTACATTAAACTGTAAAAGGGCAAAAATTCACTCCACCCCACCACCTGAGGCTGGGACCGGTAGCTAAACTTGATTATAAAATAAATATATCTAAGTCCATGTGCATAACTCATACCTGTCATGCACAGATTCACACCAGTAAATAACAGTAGAACAGAGGTAGTCCAGCCCCTGCTGGCAAATGATGGTGTTGACATTGATACGTTATGTTGATCCACCAAACCAATTTTAACCGTATCTTACAGGGACACTGACTGAAAAAGTGCTCGACCTCCAGGGTCCACGGTGCATGCTAGTCGTCACGGTCCAGTAGGTCGAAAAATTTTGAGATACCTACCCTAATTTCTGATTGATCGGTAGACGATATGATGATATTCAAGCAGAATGTTTAGCTTTAAGGTCTGAGATGTTCAATGAGGAGAAAATGATTTTTCATCTCGCCCATTTTGTCCAGAAATGATGGGACTCTTATTTACGGTGTGACCAAGTAGACCATTTTTCTAAAGCACTGTGCAACTAGTATAAAAATGTCTAATATGAAGGACATACATGTCATGAGTTGCATGTACAAGTTTCCATATAAAATTTCAACGGATCCCTGGTTTGTTCATAGGCAAAACATAATGTTCTAACTGATGTACGCCAAGCTTTCAAGGTGATCGGTGAGGTTACAAGACATATAATGGGGGAAAATAAAGTCAACAGAGCTTGCCTGCATCAGCACTAAAAGTGTCTTGAGGGCAAGAGAGGAAGTGTTCTGATTGCCCCTGCTCCCTGGCTATCCCACTGAAGGTGATCTCATGGGTTGTGACAATTGCGACACTGGTTCCACTAGTGACCCAACCTGAATTCAGCAGACTTAATTTTACGGACTAAACTGCAGAATTTGCAGTTATTCCGTACAAGTCTGGTCTGATTCAGGGTGGGTCACTGGTAACCCAGGGTCGCTAATTGTCACACCCCGATCTCATGAGGTTGCACTTTGTAAGCATTGCATATTGTTGATCATTAAAATATATTGTAGATTTAAAAAAAAATTCATGTCTGTATGTAACAGCATGTATGATTGGTCAGCGGTTCACATGCTAAAAAAACTCAAGGATTAAGAACTGTCATACTTGAGGATCACCTTAAAGGGTAGATGGTTTCTACCATGGTGTCTTTGAATCAAACAACATACTTAACACTTATCAAATCACTTTTATCAAAATACCTTTACAAGACGTATGCGCAGGAGCAGGCTTAGCCTTAATCGCACGCTGCATTAATGAACACACGCTTGTTATAAGGTATTTTGACAGGAGTATAGAAATATCCACATTCCTACATTAAAACATGTACATGCAAGACTTGAGAGACAATAGGGCTACCCTAAGGATTTGTTTACATAGTTGCATTCACTTGTACGCACTCACTCCACTCAATCCCATTTGACATGACGGAAAAACAACTTGTGTTTTTAATGAGGTATGGATACTATGCTAAAAACCCATAAAGGTGGGCTCACTGCACCTATTTGTTTACTTTCACCTTTTTTCTTTCTTATACACAAATCTGATAACAAATAGAGCATGTTATCCTGAGTGTGGTGAATTTAGCCTACTTATTGCAAAATCAGTCCGCCTGAAGATGTGCACATATCTTGCACAATTGTATTTCCAAAACTACCCAATGCAAAATCTAAATGGTGCATCCCTATATTTAGCTAGTAAAATCAGTAGGCTGAGTCAGTCCCTTCTCAAACTTCATCCGACCTGAACTAGGGAGTGATGCCATAGCTTTCGCGCAGCTATTGGGCATGCTCTCGTGTACCCCGGCTTTATCACTCGCCAACAGCTGCCGGCTTACGTGATTCGCACTTTAAGACTGCGTGAAATGCTATGGCGTCACTCCTTAGTTCAGACGGACGAAGTATGTTGCTTATAGACGAATCCGACAGCCAAATGATGGTCAGAATTGATCCGCCATTACTTGGGGCCTCCAACCCAAATCCTACCCAAATCTTTTGTACTTCTGTACCACGCTTGATTAAGTATATTCAAAAGCTACATTTAATCGCACATTTGGGTGAATTCAAGACAGGATCACCCCAGCTACTGTCTGCCTGGAGTGTTGAATGTGTAAATCGGATCGTGTATATCTATACTCATATGATCCCAGTTCACAGGTATTTATGCGATCTCTTTTGATTACTTGTAAAGTTGACACTTTGTTCGCTTTTTGCACACAAAGAATCTAATGCAGTATTTACTAGAAAACAAATAAGAAAATACATTTTGCAACCAGAATTTTTTATTGCAGGAAAAACTCATATTGCAAGTTAAACCTCGGACTTTGTGACAATCAGGGAAGGTTGAACATCATGTTGGTGTTACCAACAATTGATCGGTTGATGCGATTTATTATTTCATATTCTTACAGTTTAACACATGAATGTAATGTTACTCTTTTAAGCTATTCCTAAAAAATTCAAACATAAAAATATTAAAGAAAAGAGGTATAAATTTCCACTTTACATTACTTTGCTTAAACTATATGCTGTGGATGTACACTCTTGATGATTGCACAATCTTAAAGGGATAAGCAGCGATGTGCGATCTGCAACTACAAAAATTTCATCAAATTTGTATTTTGGTATTTTGTTACTTGCATACATGTGCTACATACCCTGCAAGGGGTTGGCTTGAATCTGTGTATTAACGAAAGGCCGTACCTTTTATCTGATTCTGTGCGTTCAAAATTCCCACTTGAGATGAAAAAAACCTCGAACTTTGAATATCCCAAATTTATAAGCACAACTTTGCACCATGGACAGTTCGACCTCATCAAAAACATTTTGATCTTTGCTTATTCTGTACTGGTGTAACCACAACACTGTTTATTGTAGTTTTGAGTCGCCACGCTGTACGTCATTTGCTGGCGTATGACAAATTTCCTGAAATACTTCATTTTTTTTTTTTCACTATTTAGTGTTTTTGTTCCTATATTAAATAGTTATATGGAATTGTACATACTTATCTTTGGATTTATAATTGAAGAAAATACATTTCCAACTTTTTATATCTCTTAGCATTATTGCTGCTTATCCCTTTTAGGAGGAATGTCTATTTAGACTTACACAAGTTACTGAAGTACATAATGCAAAGTGGGCATTAGTCAACTTTGTCCACAATTTGCATGCAATCCTAAATAAATCCTAAAATTTATGACGTGATCTCCACCGATAATCCCATGTGGTTGGTTTAGGGTGGGGGGTTTACTCATGTGATGTTCATGTGATGACATTTGACTTAGTATTTGCCACTCGCTGTTTCCACCCTTTGTGAGTTCTTCATACGGGATTCTTTCAGATGAAGTAAATGTTCCAATCGCCTCACTTTGGCTTGCAGAATCTAAACATAAAACAAATAGTGGCTGCATGAGGTTTGTGGCATGGTAGCTAAGCTCATACAGGTAGAAAAAAAAGCTTGCATATACACCAATCCATTTTGAGACAGTTCAGGGACCGATTTAATAGGGTTCAGGGCACCCCAGCCTTTTTGCATAGCACAGGTCCAACTGACTTTTGGTGGGCGGCCCAGGCTGCCGCTGATGCGATGAGTGGTGCCTTATTTGCAGAGCACAGGGCGTCGGCCTGACTTTTTGTGGGCGCCCAGGCTGCCGTTGCTGCGATGAGTGGTGCCGAATATTTGCAGAGCATGGGGCGTCGGCCGACTTTTGTGCACCCAGGCTGCTGGCAATGAGCGGTGCCTAAATAGCTGCAGAGCACAGGGCGCCTGAAGCCTACTTGAGGCACCAGCCTGTTCCTGCTGCGATGATTGGTGCCTAATATCGCAGAGCACTGGCGCCGGACTACTTTTAGTGTGCGCTCAGGCTGCTGCAATGAGCGTGCCTAATATCTGCAAAGCACAGGGCGCCGCATGACTTGAGGGCACCCAAGCTTGCCCGCTGCGCACGATGAGTGGTGCCAATTGCCAGAGCACGGCTCCGGCCTGACTTTTTGTGGATGCCCCCGGCTGCCTCTGCTGCATGATGGTGCCTAATATTTGCAGAGCACGGGGCGTCGGCCTGACTTTTTGTGGACGCCCAGGTTTTTGTTTGTTTGTTTTTTTTTTCTGCCGCTGCTGCAATGAGTGGTGCCTAATATCTGCAGAGCACAGGTGCCGGCCTGACTTTTTGTGGGCACCCAGGCTGCTGCATAGGCATTGCCTAGTATCTGCGAGGCACAGGCCCAGCTTGACTTTTTTGTGGACCGCCTAGGCTGGCCGCTGCTGCGATGAGCAGTCTAAATATTTGCAGAGCACATGTGCCGGCCTGACTTTTAGTGGGCGCTCAGGCTGCCAGGCACCACTTAGAACTGTTATGTGCCTTGTGGTTATTGGTTACCTTTGTTGTTTGTTTTCTGATAGAATTTCTCACAGTAAACACAATACCTCCTCTCCCCTTCCCCCACTCTTCCTCCTTCTGTTTCTGTCACTCTCTATTTTCCTATGTTTTACCTCTCCACTGCTGTTCATATCGCTTGCCATTTCTGTCGCTCATTGCATATTTCCTCTCCCTCATCTGAGTCCTCCACTTTCTCTCTTTATTTCTGTCATTCCCTCTCCCTCTGTCCATTTCCCTCTCCCTGTGTCTATTTGCCTCCCCCCCCCCCACTGTCCTTTCACTTAAAGGCTGACTCAGAGATTTTGAATATAATGTGTTGTGGTATTAAATTAAAAAATAGTCAACTAGAACTAAAGATAGTCACCAGTCACCTAAAATGCTCAATCCAAAGTCTGCTGGATATGCCTGTAATCAAATCTGAGACGGGTCTTTCAACCATTCTGTAATTTACTGCGTACACAGACAATTTTGTAGTTACCACAAAGCTACCACCGAGTAAGAATGGATTACCTACCCACTAGATGTATACTCGCCGGCAAGATTCCGTGTATGTTTGCCGCATAGACGGATAGTATACACACAGACGGCTGTCTCCCCGTCGTGGAGTAGGTACGGTTACACCGGCTCTCACCGCGCGGTATTCCATGGCCAATTGTTTTTAGCTATTTTTGGCATATATTTTGCATTCCTTTTATTACATGTGTCGGGAATATAGGGGTTTTTGATGATGCCCGATTTGAATTTCGTAATGATTTTTCCTAAAAAAATGTTCAAAAAATGCTAAACAGAGAACAATTATAGCGCCCTAATTTCATGAAATTTTCATCCACTCTCAAAATGGCGTTGTGGTAATGCGGAGTAGCTACGTGGTAGCTGCGCGTCTACACTATATCACCTCTTATCCACCTCCTAGTGGGCAACTACAGGCTAGCCATTGGGTAGGTACAACCAGTGTAGCACATCAGTAGACCGAATAACTGTACTTTGTAAGCGACTGTCTTGCAGCACTGCATCGCAAACTAGCCCAGTGTGTACTGTGCCTTAGCTGCCGTGGTAGACAATGGTGTAGCTGCCTTAAGGCTACCAAGTGCGTGAAGAAACACGGCGTGTATGCACAGCCACACTGGACCTAGTAACAAGGCATCCTAGTAACATAAATATGTTAGCGGACATTCAGCAGAGGTCAATGTCCTTTTGTTGCATGCTACGTCGGCACCGGGCGATGCCTCCCATTATTGTAGGTATAAAGTTTACCATAGCATACTGTGATAACAAAAATTCAGATCTGGAAATTTATTACATAGTTGTTATTTTCTATATGAAGGACTTCAATTAGCTAGTTATTTCACACAGTGATTACTATATGGACAAAGATTATGTACATGTAAAAAAAGCTGATTTGTTAGAATGAGGGCGCCACCATCAGGGAGTATCTCTCCTCTGACCTAGTATCAGTAAAGCAGCGGATTCAAAATCAAGTATATTCCCAAACAACATTCAGCATATCCCCCAGATTAATGGCAGTGGAATGCCTGACTGATTAGTGGATCACTCACTATCTTACTCTGAACTATTTAAGCCATGGTTTATTACACTGTTAGTTACCACTGCGACAGTTTCATTGAGGCCAAATATGCTTGCTCCTTCTATTCTAGCATTAACCTGACATCTGCTTCCTAATTCATCACCTAGTTACCCACTGGACAGTTTCATTTGCCAGCAATAATGCTTGCTCCTTCTCTTCTAGCATTAACCTGATGTTGTTCCTTATATTCACCTAGTTACCACCTGGAACAGTTTCATTTGGGCCAATAATGCTGCTCCTTCTCTCTAGTATTAACCTGACGTCTGTTCCTATTCATTCTACCCTATTACCCACCTGGACAGTGTCATTTGAAGCCAATAATGCTTGCTCCTCTTTCTAGTATTAACCTGAGTACTGTTCCTCTTCATTCACCTAGTACCACACTGGACAGTTTATTTGAGGCCTAATAATGCTTGATCATCTCTTCTAGTATGTAACCTGACATCTGTTCCTAATTCATTCTCCTAGTTACCCACCTGGACAGTTTCATTTGAAGCCAATAAGCTTGCTCCTTCTCTTCTAGTATTAACCTGACGTCTGTTCCTATTCATTCACCTAGTTACCCACCTGGACAGTTTCATTGGAGGCCAATAATGCTTGCTCCTTCTCGTTCTAGATTATCTGACATCTGTCCTAATTCATTCACCTAGTTACCCACCTGGACAGTTTCATTTGAAGCCAATAATGAGTGCCTCCTCCTCTCTTCTAGTATAACCTGACGTCTGGTACTAATTCATTCAACTAGTTACCAACATGGACAGTTTCATTTGAAGCCAATAATGCTGGCTCCTTCTCTTATAGATTAACCTGACATCTGTTCCTAATTCATTCACCTAGGTACCCAACTGGGACAGTTTCATTTGAGGTCAATAATGCTTGCTCCTTCTCTTCTAGTATTAACCTGACGTCTGTTCCTGATTCATTCACCTAGTTACCCCCCTGGGAACAGTTCATTTGAAGCCAATAATGCTTGCTCCTTCTCTTCTAGGATTAACCTGACGTCTGTGCATAATTCATCACCTAGTACCCACTGCGACAGTTTCATTTGAGCAAAATGCTGCTCCTTAATCTTCTAGCATTAACCTGACGTCTGTTCTTAATTCATTCACCTAGTTACCCACCTGGACAGTTCATTTGAGGCAATTAATGCTTGCTCCTTCTCTTTCTAGTATTAAAATGGACGTCGTTTCCTAATTCATTCCATTTCACACACACTACCACCTGGACACGTTTCATTTGAAGCCAACGTAAATGCTTGCGCTTCGTATTGTATCGTTACATTCACTTTTTACCATGTCGACGTTGTGGCCCTAGATCCCATATACTGTTCCACCAAGTTACGTACAATAGTAATGTAGTTTACCCCATGCTACCAATGTGTGCCACTGCGCCTTCTTAATGTCAATTTCACCAGTGCTGACCTTACTTTTATTTCCTCCCTAGTTGTTTCATCCCCCGCTCTACTTCTTGCCCTAGTTTCGATACTCCTTTTCCTTCATTACCTTGACGTTTAGTTCTTATGTGCCTCTCACCTTTCACTTTCACAAATTTCAATTTCCTAATCCTTTCTCAGCTGTCTTACTCACTCTCACCTTATTTCTCCGTTTGGTCACACCCAAGCATGTCTCACTCTAGATTATCTTACCCCCACCCATCTTCCCCCACACTCTCGTCCCCCCCCCCCCATTGGTTCTGTCCTCTCCTTCTCTTTGTCCCTCCTGACCCTTCCCTCTACTTCGTCCGTCCCCTTTACCTTTTAATTTACCTTCATTTTTCCTCTTCCCTCCCTTTCCTGTTTACCCCGTTCTACCTCCTTGCCTCCCTATGTGTGTACCGTTTATATTCTGTATAATGTTGTACATCCACTCGTGTGGATCCTTCCTGACTTCTCCTCCGGCATACATTTAAGCCCCAGTCTTTTATTTTGATTCTTCTTGTCACGATAGCCTCACTATGATTATCTGCCTGCCTTGTCCGTTCCCCATTTTTTTCAGGTATCTTTTCAGCAACTCACTCCCCATTTTCCTTTTTTTTTCCTCCCTTTCCCTGAGTCCTTTTTGTGCTTCGCTTTTTGACTTTTTGTACCACCCTTCGATTATTCAAGCTCCGCCTCATTTGTCTGTGTAACGCCCCACCTTGTCGACCTCCTCAGTTTGACTTTATTCCCCCCCACTATTGGAAAGGTATCACTTAGCTTCACTGCCTCCGCGTTCCCTTCTTGTAGCCTTCTGTCATGGTACTTTCCCCCGCAATTTCCTCGATCTCCGTTGTTCCTGTCTCACATCCACTTTTTCCTATTCCCTTCACATATGTCCTTGGTACCACCTCTATTTCCTCGCCGCACTTCCCAGCCTTCCCCCCTTTTTCTTAGGACAGTACCCTATGTTATTATGCCCTATTACGGCCACATTTTGCCCCCGTCGCCCTCACTTCGCTTTTTCCTCTTCCCATGTCACCCCGGATAACCGACTTTCTCCCCCCCTCCCTGCCTTCCCCCCCGCCCACATTCATTGTGATCGCACCCTTCTACTGTTATCCAATTATTCCCCTGTATCGAATGCAGTCTGTCCCCTATTGTCCTCTGTTGTTAAGTTCTTCTTTTTTTTACTTGTTTAGTTCTTCACCCACTCACAGACGCCTACCTCTGACCATAATTTTCATCTCTTCACTTCGGATCCGTACCCGCATATACCCCCTACCTTGCATTCGTCCATGTGAAAGTACTGTTGTCACATGACATCCACCCTCCGGTGACTTCAGTCAAGCAGATCCTACCCACTCTTCTCTGGCCCGGCATTAAATGCCCTCAGGTGTCTCCCTCACTATTCTCTCGATGGCTATCCAACCCCCTTTCTTTCTGTTCAATGGTTTTATAACTGTTCCTTGCTTTCTCACATTCAGCCAGCCCTACTTTTCCCGTTTGTTATTTATTAGTATTTTATCTGTACAAAATGCACACGTTTGAGGGCACGAGGCAACCCCCTGAGCGACGAGTAGTCAGTAGTAACACTATGTTGGACCGTGCCAAGTTCTCAACCTTCTTCATATACTTACCGATCTGGTCTCCCTATTCATACCTGTCAGTGTTTAAACGGGTCCCTGAAATTGTTTAGCTTCTTGTACTATGATAGCTCTTAGATAACACTATCCTCCTCCTCCTCACTTTTTCCTTCCCCTCCCCCTTCCCCCTTTTCCCTTTTTTCTTTCCTTTCCTTCCCCCCCCCTCCCTCTTTTCCCCCGCTCCTCACTACCACGCAGTCCTATTTTGTCACCTTTTGCCAGTTAACCCCATCTTCACCTTTTTTCCCCCTCGGGACAGTGTGGAACTTTGATTGTGCCCCTTTTACCCACCCTAATCGTTTCTTGCTCCTTCTTTCTTTTACTTAGTATTCATCACCTGACCATATGTTCATTCACCCCCTTCTTATTTCTAAACCCAGTCCTACCCACACCTGGCGTACCCAGTTTTTTCTATTCTTGCGGCCCACACTACATGCCCCGTGCGCAGTCTCTTCTTACGTCCTATTCACTTACCCTGCCACGCGTTTTCTGCGGCCCTCACCCCTCCCCCTCCATTCACCCCCCCGTTTTCCATTCCCCCATTTCCTTCTCCGCCTTGGACCCCAGTTTAACTTTTTTTTTCGAGGCCCCTTTTCCTTCACTTAACGGATTGCTCCTTCTCTTTAGTATTAACCCCTGACGTCTGTTCATAATTGTCATTCTCACCGAGTTACCACCCTGGACAGTTTTAATTTGAGGACCAATATGCTGCTCTTCTCTTCTAGTCATTACCCTGACATGATGTTCTTAATTCATTCACCTAGGACCCACCCTGGGACACGTCTTCAGTTGAGGCACTAATATATTGCTGCTTCCTCTCTCTAGTATTAACCTGGACGTCGGGTCCTAATTCATTCCCCTAGTTACCCACCGACAGTTTCATTTGAAGCCAAAATGCTTGCTCATTCTTTATAGTATTAACCCCTGAAGTTGTTCCAAATTCATTCACCTAGTTACCTACCTGGACAGTTCATTTGAGGCCAATAATGCTTGCTCCTTCTCTTCTAGGATAACTGACGTCTGTCTAATTCATTCACTAGTTCCCACCTGGACAGTCATTTGCAGCCAATAATGCTTGCTCTTCTCTTCTAGTATTAAAACTGACGTCTGTTCCTTATTTCATTCACCTAGTTACCCACCTGCGACAGTTTCATTTGAGGCCAATAATGCTTGCTCCTCTCTTCTAGTATAACCTGACGTTGTTCCTAATTCATTCACCTAGTTACCCAACTGGACAGTTCATTTGAGCGCAATATATGCTTGCTCCTTCTCTTCTAGCATTAACCTGACAATCTGTTCCTAATTCATTCACCTATTTACACCTGGACAGTTTCATTTGAATGCCAAATAAGACTTGCTCCTCCTCTTCTAGTATTAACCTGACGTCTAGACGTTCTGCTTATCATTCCACCTAGTACCGCCACCTGGCAGTTTCATTTGCAGCGCCAATTGGGGCTTGGCTCTTCTCTTTAGTATTAACCTGCACGTCCGGTCCTAAGTCATGCACCTAGTTACCACCTGGACAGTTCATTTGAGGCCAATAATGCTGCTCCTTCTCGTAGACATTTAACCTGAGTCTGTTCCTAATTCGCACTAGTTACCACCTGGACAGTTCATTTGAAGCCAAGAATGCGCTTCCTCTTTCCTAGTATTAACCTGACGTTGTCCTTATTCAGTCACCTAGTTACCACCTGGACAGTTTCATTTGATGCCAATAATGCTTGCTCCTTCTCTTCTAGTATTAACTGACGTCGTGTTCCTAATTCATTCCACTAGTACCAATCGCGGAACAGTTCATTTGAGGCCCAAAGGCTTTGCTCCTCTCTTCTAGCAGATAACCTGACAAGATGTTCCTAAATTATTCACCGGTTACCACCTGACAGGTTCATTTGAGGCCATAATGCGTGCTGCCTTCTCTTCTAGTATTATTCTGACGTCTGTTCCTAATTCATGCGCACCTATGTCTTACCACCGGGACAGTTTCATTGATATGCAAATAATGCTGCCCTCCTTCTGTCTAGTATGAACCTAGACATTGTTCCTAATTCATTCCCCTAGTTACCAGGCCCACCCTGGACAGTTTAATTTGAAGCAAATAATGCTTGCTCCTTCTCTTGCTAGATTAACCTGACGTCCTGTTCCTAATTAATTCACCTGTTACCACCTGGACAGTTTCATTGAGGTCAATAATGCCTGCTCCTTCTCTTCTAGTCTTAACCTGAGTCTGTTCATAATTTCATTACACCTAGTTACACCTAGGACAGTTTAACTTGAGGCCAATAATGCATTTGCCTCCGTGTCTCTTGTCTTAGTATTAACCATTTGACATCTGTTCCTAATTCATTCACCTATGTTACCCACCTGGACAGTTTTCATTGTGAAGCCAATAATGCTTGCGCCTCTCTTCTAGTATGTGTAACCTGACTGTCTGTTCCAAATTCATTCACTGAGTTACCACACTGGAGACCGTTTCATTTGAGGCCATAATGGCTTGCTCTTCTCATTCTAGTATTAAAAACCTGACTGTCTGTTTCCTAATCATTAACCTAGTTTACCCACCTGGACAGTTTTTCATTGCACGGCCAATACTGCTTGCTCCTTATTTCTTTAGGGATTAACCTGACGTCTGTTACCACTATTTCATTCACATAGTTCCCTTACCTGGACAGTGGGTCATTTGATGGCCAAATAATGCTTGCACCTTCTCTTCTAGGATTAACCTGACGTCTGTTCCTAATTCATTCACCTATTTACACCTGGACAGTTCATTTGAGGCCAATATGCTTGCTCCTTCTTTCTAGGATTAAAACCTGACGGCTGTCCTTAATATTTCAATAGTTAAGCCACTGGGACAGTTTCTTGAAGCCAATAATGCTTGTCCTTATCTTCTAGTATTAACCCTGACGTTCTGTTCCTATTCATTCACCTAGTTACCCACTGGAGTTTTTCATTTGAAGCCAATAATGCTTGCTCCTTCTCAGTCTTAGTATAACTTTGACAATCTGTTCATAATTGCATTCCCCTAGTTACCCACCGGACAGTTCATGTGAAGCCAATAATGCTGCTCCTTCTATTTAGTATTAACCTGACCCGTCTGTCCTTATTCATTCAAAGTAGTTACCACCTTGGACAGTTTCCATTTGAAGCCAATAATGCTTGCTCCTTCTCTTCTCGTATAACCTGACGTCTGTTCCTTATTCATTCACCTATTACCCACCTGGACAGTTTCATTTGAGGCCAAAAATGCTTGCTCCTTTCTTCTAGTATAAACGACGTCTGTTCCTATTCATTCACCTAGTTACCTACCTGGACAGTTCATTTTGAAGGCAAATAATGCTTGCTCCTTCTCTTCTAGTATTAACCTGACGTCTGTTCCAATTCATTCACCTAGTTTACAGCCCAGCCTGGACAGTGCATTTGAGGCCAATACCGCTTGCTCCTTCTCTTCTTTATTAACCTGAGTCTGTTCTAATTCATTCACCTAGTTACCTACCTGGACAGGTTCATTTGGCAGCCAATAATGCTTGACTCCTTCTCTTCTAGTATTACCTGACGTCTGGTTCATAGATTCATTCACCTAGTCTACCCACCGGGAAGTGGTCATCTGAGCCAATGTAATGCTTGCCCTTCGTCATTCTAGCAGCGGACCAACCTGAAGTCTGTCTAATCATTCACCTAGTTACCCACCTGGACAGTTCAGTTTGAAGCCAAATTAATGTCTTGCTCCTTCTCTTCACTAGTATTAACTGAAGTATGTTCTAATTCATTCACCTAGTTACCCACCTGGACAGTTCATTTGAGGGCCAATAATGCTTGTCCGTCTCTTCTAGTATTTAACCTGAAGTTGTTCCTAATTCATTACTAGTACCCACCTGGACAGTCCCAACACTTTGAAAGCCAAAATGCTTGCTTCCTTACTCGTCTAGGAGGAACTGACGGTCTGTCCTAATTCATTCACCTAAGTTACCCACCTGGAACGGTTTCATTTGATGGTTCAAATAATGCTGCTCCTTCTCTTGCTAGATAACCTGACGTATGTTCCTAATTATTCACCTAGTTACCCACCTGGACAGTTTCATTTGAGGCCAAAATCTGCTCTTCTCTTCTAGCAAGTAAACCTGAACTCTGTTCCTAATTGTCCTTCACTAGTTACCCACATGGACAGTTTCATTTGATGCCAATAATGCTTGCTCCTTCTCTTCTAGTATTAAACCTGACGTCTGTCCTAATCATTCACCTGTTACCCACCTGGACAAGTTTCATTTATGGTAGGCCATAAAGCTTGCTCCCTTCTCTAGTCTAGTATTAAATGACGTCGTCCTTATTATTCACCCTAGTTACCCACCTGGACAGTTTACATTTGAGGCCAATAATGCTTGTCCTTCTTCTCAACTAGCATTAACCGGACGATGTGTTCCTATATTATTCACCTAGTTTACCCACCTGGAAAGTTTCATTTTGAATGACATAGCAATGCTTGCTCCTCTCTTCTAGATTAAACCTGACGTATGGTTCCTAATTCATTCACCTAGTTACCCACCTGGATCATGTTTAATTGAAGCCAATAATGCTTGACTCATTCTCTTCCGTATTAACCCGACGTCTGTCCTAATTCATCACCATAGCTACCCACCTGGGGGGGGGGGGGTGGGCAGTTTCAGTTGCGGCCCCCAATAAGCTTGCTCTTCTATTCTAGTATTACCTGACGTCTGATCCTTATTATTCACCAGTTACACACCTGGAAGTTTCATTTGAGCCACATAATGCTTGCTCCTTCTCTTATTAGGCATTAAACCTGACATCTGTTCCTAATTCATTTCACCTATGTTACAACCTGGATCAGTTTCATTTGAGGCCAATAAGGCTTGCGTACTTCTTCTAGTATTAAATACCTGAAGTATGTTCTAATAATTCATCACCTAGTTACCACCTGGACAGTTTCCACTTTTGAAGCTCAATTAATGCTTGCTCCTTCTCTTCTCCAGATTAACCTGACGTCTGTTCCTTTTGCACATTCACCTACGTTGACCCAACTGGACAGTTTCATTTGAGGCCAATACCGCTTGCTCCTTCTCTTCTAGTATTAACCTGACGTCTGTTCCTAATTCATTCACCTCGTACCCACCGGGGACAGTTTCATGAAGCAATAAGGTTGATCCTTCGCCTTGTAGTAATTAACCTGCGGTCAGATTCCTAATTCATTCAGCCTGAGTTACCAGGCACCTGGACAGTTACATTTGAAGCAATAATGCTTGCTCCTTACTTTCTAGGATTAACCTGCAAGTTGTTCCTAATTCATTACACATAGTACCCACCTGGACAGATTTAATTTGAAAGCCTGTAATAATGCTTGCTCTCTATCTTCTAGTATGAACCCGGACGCGTTCCTCAATTCATTCACCTATTATACCACCCCTTCCCACCGCGTAACCAGTTTCATTTGAGGTCAATAATGCCTGCTCCTTCTCTTCTAGTATTAACAATTGACGTCTGTTCCTAGTCATTCACCTAGTACCCACATGGACAGTGTTTTCATTTTGAAGCAATAATGCATGATCATTCTTCTCTTCTAGGATATACCGGATCGCGCACCGTTCTAATTCATTCACCTGAGTACCCACATGGACAGTTCATTTGAGGCCAATAATGCTTGCTCCTTCTCTTCTAGTATTAACCCGACGTCTGGTCCTAATTCATTCACCTAGTTACCCACCTGGACAGTTTCATTTGAGGCACTAATGCTTTGCTCCTTTCTTTCTAGTATAACATGGACGTCTGTTCGCTAATGCATTACACCTATGTTACCCCACCTGGCAGTTTCATTGTTGAGGCCCAAAGAATGCTTGCTCTTCTCTTTAGTATTAACCTGAAGGTATGTTCCTTTCATCACCTAGTACCTCACTGGAAAGTTTCATTTGAGGCCAATAGCTGTCCTTCGATTTAGTACAACCTGACGTCTGTTCCTTATTCATTCACCTAGTTACCCACCTGGACAGTTTCATTTGAAGCCAATAATTATTGAGCCTCTCTTCTAGTATAACCTGACGTCTGTTCTTATTCTTCCACCAGTTACCCACCTGAGAAGTTTCATTTGAGGCCAATAATGCCTGCTCCTTCTCTTCTAGTATAACTGACGTCTGTTCCTAATTCATTCACCTAGTTACCCACCTGGGCCTTTACAAACTCATTGGCTACGCAGCCCCGGCTTCAAAATAAATTGACATTGGTTGATTCTTTGGCGCCTTATTCAAATGCTATGCAGGACATGTGTTGAATGAGTAATGTAGACACTTAAGTTTTAATGAAATTAACAGGATATATTAAAATGGAAACTTCTAATGCCGTTATCTGTTATACCAGCCCTATATTTGAAAAAAATTACTGCGTGGAAATCAAGCAAGTTGAAAAGGCATGCTGCAAATTTGTTGCTTCAAGTCTATATATTGATTCATAAAATATTAATTTGATATCTGGGTTCATTTTACAGTCTTACCCTACGAAGTAACTAGATATTCCATTTGGGAGGGAGGGAACCATTGCGAGGGGAACAATTTAACTTTAGGGCATGACTAAAAAACACATTGCAAAAGGTGACATGGAATCTGTCAATACTATAAAATTATTACTTTTATTATTTTTTGTGGATGGGGGTGGCCGGATTCGCTTCACATTCGCAGCAACCGTCCTTACCCCCTCCCCCACGCCCTACACAGACTGGGTACGTCACTGGTGTTCCCTGCATTTATTCAAAGTTTAATTAATGGAGGATATGCTGCAAATACCAAAGCTGAACATAAATCCAAGGAGTACTCTTTGGGTTACTCTAGCGTGTAAACTTGTCGGGTTCTTTCAATTGGGGACTTTCATTCTGCAGCTGTAAAACTTTTGAATGCGTTAATTAATTTTAATGCCGTAATTTTATATGAGAGCTAACAAAATAGGAAATGTACTACAAAAAGAAAATATATGAATCCCAGAGGGGTTTTCCATGAAAAAGCGCTCAATTGGTTGTACTTTTTTTTGAATCACCCTGTAGATCAAAAAGATGACTCAGGGTTTCATAAGTTAGCCACAAGATACACCGGTTGACTTCAGCCAGTTGAAAGTTGGTGCGGCTCTTGGTTTGGGGCATGCTAGTGTGATTGCAATCAATAGCTCTCCTGAAACAACTCCTAGTGGTGGGAATTAGTTGCACACCTCAAGTTCCAATCAGTTTAAGGTGATGTAGTAAAAACCACTCATGAAGGACACCTTACCACTAAGAAGAGCCTTTTATAGCTCGTATGGTATTGGAAGCCAAGTTGAGGTGACCACACAACCTCTGAATGATCATAGTTCAAACACAGGCATGCTTGGAAAAAGTGGGGAATCTGGGAATGTCATTTCCTGGCGGAATATTTGATATTTGGAGGGGAAATTGTTGTCTTTTAATAAAGATAACAGAAGAATCGAAGAAAAATTTTGAAATCTTGGAGCAAAATTTGCAATATAGGAGGGGAAATGTAGATTGGATTCCCCGGAAATATAGCATATTTCCAGCCCTGAACACAGGTAGCACTACATGGTGTGAGCTGTTCCTAACCTAACCAATTCCAATAATAGGTTTCATGGCAGTTAAAAGTGCCAAGACACTGGTGTTTAAAACGTTCACAAATGTTATACACAAAGAACCAAAGACAGTTGGCCACAAACGTTCTTGGTATAGTTTTTGATCAGTTTTGTGCCAAAATCCGATAATTTGAAAGTTTTCAAGGTATTACATTTTGTTGCCTAGGTCTTGTTCTTTCATTAACACCTCATGTAAAAAAACGTGCAAAAATTGATGATAATGCCTGAAAGACGTAAAACACCAAAACCAAAGTTGCAGTTTTTGGATTTTTCAAATGGGCATTGCAGTGTTGTACTGTGACACGAAAACACGCTGACCACAATCAAGATTGCAAGTATGATTTCGTCATTCAGTTCGGAAACCCTCTTGGGTAAATCAATAACATTATTGCGTTGTACCACACAGGGACCATTGAAAAAAATCCAAAAAACTGCAATTTTGGTTGGGGGTTGCACTCTTTCAGGCATTCTATCGGCAGTCCATTTTTGCAATGCTTTTTTACAAGGGAGGGGTTTTAACTGAAAGAGCAAGACCTAGGACAATGGGAATGTTATTTTGAAAACTTTCAAAATTAGCGGACTTTGGCACAATACCTGTTATCAAAAATGTATGTGCCGAAATAATTTTTGTGCTAACTGTAGGGGAGAGGGGAGGGAGAGGGGAGAGGGGATGGTGGGAGTTGAGGAAGGAAGTATAAGTTGTGGTGGGCAGGAAATAAGGACGGATTGGGGGAGTGGGAGTATGGGTTAAGGAGGAACGTGTGAGAAGGTAGTGAGGTGAGAAGGAGGAGTGTGGGTGATGACGGTGGTAATGGCTTTTGAGGATGAGGTAGTGAGGCTCATTTGCGGCTATGGCGCCGAGAGCGGTAGAAAGACATGAAGAGAAGGAGCATTTTATTGTGATGAGATGCAGGGGAAGGGATATGCAAACAGTGTGGGTGGAATAAGTATCCACAGACAGGTGAGTTAAATGGACATGTGGGAAAGGGATCGATGGGTTTGGCGGGGTTCACGGAGGGAACGGGGTTTGGGGAGAGAAACCTGGGAAGACAAGGATGCTGTTAAGAGTTTTGTGATGAGAAGGAGATGTGCATAGCGAATACGTGGTTTAAGAAAAGAGGACAAAAGGAAAGTGACCGTTAGTTCAGGAGGAAACGAGTCAGAGATTGATTTTGTGCTTGTGGGTAAGGAGAGGAGAAAGTTTTGGAACGAATGTTAGGTTAAGTCCCCTGGAATTACAACATAAGTTGGTGGTTGCCGATGGGGACAAGTGGAAGGTGAAAAAAGTGGTGAGGAGGGTAGTGCATGTGAGGAGGAAAGTATGGAAGCTGAAAGAAGATAGAGACAAGGAATGGAATTTTGAGATGGAGAGTGGGCGAGCTGTGGGGGATGTGGTCCGATTGTGTGGGTGTTTTAGGAAGGGGTGTTACAGGCGTGTGATGAAGTTTGTGGGAAAAAAGTAACCACCTAATGAGGGATTTTTTATTAGAAACAGTAACGGAATGTACCCCCCAAATAATTCATGTGTTCGATAGTCTGTTTACTCAGCTTTCACCTAATTTTACAATTTTTAAAATCTATCAAGGCCTTCAATGGCTACAGTTGTTTTTTGAAAGTATCCATTTCCTGACCCCGAACAAATGCCACTGACTGCACACCAGAGCTCTTACAACTCAAACTCATTGCTACTCAGCCCCGGCTTCACATAAATTACTTGTTGATTTTTGGCGCTTATCAAATGCTACCCAGAACACGTGTTTAATGATAATGTAGAATACGTAAGATTTTAATGAAATAACAGGATATATTTAAAATGGAACATTCTAATGCGTTATCTGTTATCCACCAGCCCTCTATTTTTGAAAATTTACTGCGTGGAAATCCAGCAAGTTGAAAAGAATGCTGCACATTGTTGCCTTCAAGTCATATTTGATTCATAAAATATTACTTTTGATATCTGGTTTCATTTTAACCGTCTTAACCCTCATACAAGTAACTTAGATATTTCATTGGTGAGGGGGACCATGCGAGGGGAACAATTTAACTTAGGGCATGACCACACACATTTTGCAAAGGTGAACATGGTAATCTGTCAATACTATAATGTTATAACATTTTTTCCTGCTCTCATTTGTTGCCAGGAGGGGGCAAAGATTTGAGTGCGGATCCCGCCCTTAACCCCCCCCCCACGCCCTTTACCCCCACAGACTGGTTACGTCACTGGGTGTATACCTGCCATTTATTCAAATGTTTTAATTAATGGAGGAATATGCTCAAATAACCAAAGCTGAACATAATCCAAAGTACTCTTGGGGTTTACTCTGCGTGTAACTTTTGGTTTTTCACATTGGGTACTTTCACGTCTGCAGCTGTAACTTGAATGCCTTTCATTAATTTTAATGCTCGTAATTTGATATGATAGGAACAAAACAGGAAATTATCTACAAAAAGAAATATATGAATCGTCACAGAGGTTTTCCATGAAAAATCGCTCAATTTGGGTGTACTTTTTTTTGACTCACCCTGTAGATCAAAAGATGACTCAGGGTTTTCATAAGTTAGCCCCAATTAATCACATGTTGACTTCAGCCTCAGTTGACCGTATTTTGCAGGCGCTTGGTTTTGAGGCATGCCAGTGTATTTGCACTCATACTCTCCTGAAACAACTCCTGTGGTGTTGAATTAGTGCACACCCGCAATTTCCAATCCAGTTTTAAGGTTATGTAGTAAAACCACTCCTTCATGACACTTACCAACCAAGAAGATCCTTTTATAGCTCGTATGGTTTATTTGGAAAGCCAACGTCTAGGTTGACCCACACAACCTCTGAATGATCATAGTTTCAAACACAGTCATGCTTGGAAAAGTGTGGAAGCTGGGAATACCATTCCTGGAAATTTTGATATTTGGAGGGAACTTTGTTGTCTTTTAAATAAGAAATACATAAGAACGAGGAAAATTTTGAAATCTTGGAGCCACAATTTTGCAATCTCGGAGGGAAATTTAATTGTATTATTCCCAGTAAATAAGCTATTCCAAGCCCTGATCACAGGTTAGACTACATGGTGCTGAAGTCTGTTCCTAACCTAACCAATCATACTAATAGGTTTCCATTTCATGGCAATTTTCCAAGTGCCACGACCCTGAATGCTTTTAAAAAAAAGTTCACATGTACTACACAAGACCACAGACAGTTGGCAAAAAAGTATCTTGGGATGTTTTTCGATTAGTATTTTGCCAAAATCCCGATAAATTTTTGGAAAGTTTTTCTCAATAATACTTTGTTGCCTAGGTCTTGTTCTTTTTCATTTAAACACCCCCTCACTTTTACAAAAACGTGCAAAAATGAGTGAGATAGAATGCCTGAAGACATCAAACACCAAAACCAAAATTTGCGTTTGTTTGGATTTTTCCACTGGGCATTGCAGTGTACTGTGACACGAACCGCTGACCACAATCAATATGGCAAGTATGCCTTTCGTCCCCTTCCCCCTCCCCTTTTCCAACAAACTTCAGTGACTTCTCTCTCAGAGCAGGGGCGAAACCCGCTGGGGGGGCAGCAGACACAGGCAGGGGCGGGGTACCACACAGTGACCATTGAAAATCCAAAACTGCAACTTTTGGTTGGGGGGTTTCCACGGTCCGTGCAGCATTCTCTAGTCGGCATGCAGTTGGGGGGGGCATGCTTTGTTTACAAGTGAGGTGTGCACTGAAAGAGGCAAGAACGCAGGCAATGGAAGGTTATCTGTGGAAAACTTTCAAATTAGCTCGGACTTTGGCACAATACTGCCGAGATACTTTTGTGCTAACTGTAGGTGGAGATGGGGAAGGGGAGGACGGGGGGGGGCTAGGATGGTGGGAGGTGAGGGAAGGAAGGTATAAGTTTTGGTTGGATCGAATCGGACGGGATTGGGGGGATTGGGAGTATTGGTTAAGGCAGGAACTGTCGTGCGACGGTGTGGGAGGTGAGAAGGACGGACGTGATAGCGGTGATGACTGTGGTAAGGGCTTTTGAGGAGTAGGTATTGTCCGGCTATTTGCGCTATGCTCCCTCAGAGCGGTGAAACATAAGAAAAGGAGCATTTTTATGATAAGATGGCAGGGGAATGGGAGATGCAAAGTGTGGTGGCATAAGTTCTATGTGTGTGATTTCATGACATGTGGGAAAAGGGATCGATGGGTTTGGGGGGGTTCACGGAGGGAACTGTTTTGGGGAGAGAACCTGGAAGACGATGCTTTAGAGTTTTGGTGATGAGAATGAGATGTGCATCGAGCGAATACTGGTTTAAGAAAGAGGACAAAGGAAAGTGACCTTTAGTTCAGCAGGAAACGAGTCAGAGATTGAATTTTGTGCTTGTGGTACGAGAGGAGAAAGTTTTTTTGGAAGAAATGTAAGGTAATTCCCCTGGAATTAAAACATAGGTGGGTGGTTGTCGATGTGGACAAGTGGAATGTGAAAAAAGTTGGTGATGAAGGTAGTTGATGTGAGGAAGAAAGTATGGAAGCTGAAATAAGAACAGACGAGAATGAAATTTTGAGATAGAGTGGGCGAGCTGTGGGGGATTTGTCGATCTGTGGGTGTTTTTTAAGGAAGGGTGTTACAGGCGTTGTGATGAAAGTTGGTTTGGGAAAAAAGAAAGGGCGGAGAGACAGGAAAGATACGAGGTGGTGGAATGAAGAGTGAGGAGGCGATAGGTATAAACAGTACAGGATGCGTATAGGAAATGAGGCATAAATGGTCCGAAGAGAATAAAGTGAAGGTAATAAGATATTGAAGAAGCGAGCAAAGCAAAGTGGTTGCGAGGTCTATGAAGGAGGAGGGCTGGAGAATGGGTGAGTGATTAGGGCGAACCCAACCAGTGTATAAGCTAGTGAAGGCAATGCAAAGAGGAAAAGAATTTTGAAGGGGGAAGATGTCTGAGAGGAAGTGATGGAAAATTGAACTTCGGTGGGTGCGAAAGATAGAGGCCGGGTCTGAAGAGCATATTTAGAATCATTAATGAGGGAAATAATGGGTATCAGAGGGTGGAGGCTGATGTGGTGTAAGGGCCAGTTGAGAGATCCTTCAGGAAGAAGTGTTAAATGCAATTGGAGAAATTGAAAACATAAGGCTGCTGGACCTCGGAGGTGAGTGTTGATATGATTATTGCGAGTGGAGAGATAGGGATTGGTGTGGATGAGGGGAGTTGTGGTCAGAGGTGTTTGATGGAGGAGGAATGCCGGTGAGTGGGCTGTGAGTGTGGTCGTTTCCAATTTTTAAGGAAAAGGTGGATGCCATGAGCTGTGGTGCGTATAGTGGTGTGAATTTCTTGAAGCATGCGATGAAAATTGTGGGAGAGGGGGTACGAGAGAACAGAATTCGGAGATAGTGAAATGGATGAGATGCAATTTGTTGTATGCCAGGGATGGAACGATGATGCAGTGTCTTTTGAGAGGATGCAAGTAGGACCTGGAGACGGCCCTTTTGATAGAGTACCGAGGAAAGTGATTGAGTGGGCAATGAGGAAGAAGGGTGCATACCAGAAGTGGTTGGTAAGCGCGATGACGAGTCTGTATGAAGTATCAAAAACAGAGTTATAGATAGGGTCGCGTTGTCTGAGGATTTTGCGGTGAAGTGTGGGTGTGCATCAGGGTTCCTGTGCTGTCGCCGTTGGTGTTTGCATTGGTGTTGATGTGGTTTAACGAGAAGTGCAAAGAAGGTTTGATGAGGATATGCTGTATTGCTATATTTAGTTTTAATGTTTTTAGACAATGAGGGTTTGAGGGAGAATTTTTGGAAGTGGAAGAAGGCATTTGAGAGTAAGGGCCGGAAGGTAAACCGTGGGAAACGAAAGTGATGGTAGTGGGGAGGAGGGGGAGGTGTTAGTATTTGATTAAGGCGTATTGCGCTATTATTCCCCACGGGTAGTTCTTCCCACAACCCCGATTCCACTATTTTCGTTCCACTAATTTTGATAAGTGACCACTATTACTGTACAATAAAACGCTAGCCCTTCACTACATAATGCCGTTTCCCTACTTTAATTATACCTGTCAATTGTGATGGTACTGAGTGCACGACGCCCCGCGGAGATCGATATGTTCATCTTTATTTTAGTCAATTACATTTACAATAACACATCCACTAATTGTAATAAGACCAGTTCACATGCCTACGTCACTTTTCATTGAAAATTGACTTCCAATCCATGCCTGCCAATCGTTATGCCCATAGTATTAAAACTCTAACAGATACAATTGCCCCAGTGTGTAACAGTCCCAGGCCGACCTAGTTCTAGATACCAGGCCCTAACATGTTTTACACCATTGCTGTTAACTGTCTCCTAACAAGTATAGAACAGTCCTTTTGTTTCTTGCGAGCCGGGTTCTGCCTCACGGTGTGTGTCTATTCAGTTCATGACACTAAAGACGGTGAGTTTGAACCTGGTTTATAGAACATTACGTTTTTAATAACTTTAATGATTTCACCCATATAGCCGTTTTTATAATGGGTTCAAGTTAACGAAACGCGACCACCACTTGTTAACGCTTACGTTACTACTTTAGCTTTATTTTATCATAATGGTATTTCATATTTTCTTCTAACAAAACTGTTATCTGTGTTAGATTTTAACTAACGCTTCATAAACTTTCTTTTGACGGATGACGCGGTGTTTGACCAAGTGCTGCGCGGTTTAATGCACCACACAGGATACAATCACCCGTCATATCTCCACCGATAAGCCGCGTTAAACAATGCAATTTTTGAGCCGTATTTTTTCCGGGAGGTCTTACTCAATGGTTTGCCAATTGTCGCGGTAAAAAAATAATCACAAGTAAGAACACGTCCAATCTCGGATCAATTCTTATAACTAATAGTTAAGTTTTCCCTTTATAAAAGTGCATATTGTCATGAGTTCTTAATCGATTTAATATTTAATTACTATACTTTCGGTAAATTAGTGTACTTTATGTATAAATATATATGTAAATATAAATCGTAATTCTATCCTATAATATTTAAATCCAAAATGATTATGTTCAAAAGTTTTCTGTTTTCTTTTCTTTCCACAGCACCTTCCGGCATTTATTATCATATTCTTCATATTGACACGCATATCAGGATATTATACTGTTGCATGTAAGGGTACACATATCTTCATGGAACAAATTATGCTGAACATGTTGTGCAACGTGTTTGTAAGATCGTGGGCATTAACTTGAAGGCCTACTGTTCATTATTTTGGGCAGTTCTCTGGTTTGTTCTATCACAATTTACTCATTCATAACAGAAATCCCTTAATTTACCTGGTTTTTTCATGCGCACAGGATTTCGGTATGTTTTGATCCGAAACAAAACGGAGAACTTTGAGCTGACTTTGAATCACAATCAGAAAGGAGTTGATTTTATTTTGGCCAATACATTTGGTTTAGACATTTTGCTTACCTTTACTCTTTAATTAATAATTGTCAGGATTGTTAACGTTTACGTTGTTACTACTTTACTACTTTGCTTTATTTTATCATAATTGTACTTCCATATTTTCTTTTACTAACAAAACCTTAGGTCCGTGTTAGGAATTCATCACACGCTACATAAACTTTCTTTTTTATCCTGATGAGACGGGTGTTTGACCAATGCGGCGGCGCGGTTGAATCCACCACACCCCTCATCGATTACCCTTCATATCCTCCACCGATAAGCGCGTTAACACAATGCAATGTTTGCGCCCCCGTATTGTCCGGGGAGGTCTTACTCAATGGTTTGCCTAATTGTCGCTATAAAAATAATCCCAAGTAGAACACGTCCAGGATCTCGGGTCCATTCTGTAGTGTAATAGTTTATTTTTCCCTTTATAAAAAGTGCGTATTGTCCATGAGTTTCCTAATCATGTAATATCCAATATACTTTATGTATCATTTTATTATTAAGATAATTCTAGGTACAATTCTACGCTATATATGTTTTCAACCAAAGAATCGTTTTCAAGTTCTCTCTTGTTTTCTTTCCTTTCTACATGGGCCCTCCCGCACCCTTTTGTGAATTATTTAGCATATTCTCGCTCATTTGACAACATATCATGATATTTTTTTGTTACATTAAAGGGTACCATATATTCTTCGGGAACCATTTGTGACATTGTGGTGCAACTCCTTTTGTTACGATCGGTGCAGTAACTTGAACATACTCATTGTTTGGCATTTTCTCTGGTTTGTGCTATCCCCATGGTACTCATTCATACCAGAATCCTTAATGTTCGGGTTTTTCATCCACGGATTTCGTATGGTAATCCGAAAAATTGACTTAATATAATTTGAATCCAAACTAGAACATAGTTGATTTTATTTTTTGTGGCATACCTTTTGCTTACATGATTGTTTACGCTTACGTTGTTTATTTTCTTTCTTCTGACAAAACTAGTCTGTGTTAGGATTTATGCTACATAAACTTTCCTTTTGCCTGATGAGCCCGGTTTATGCCCAATTGCACCCAATGTGGCCCGCGGTTGAATGCACCACACCAGCATACGATCACCCGACATATCTCCACTGATAAGCGCGTTAACGCAATGCAATGTTTGCGCCGTATTTTCCGTTGAGGTCTTACTCAATGGTTGCCTATTGTAGCGATAAAAAATAATCACAAGTAGAACACGTCCAATCTCGGGTCCATTCTGTATTGTAATAGTTGAGTTTTCCCTTTCTAAAAAGTGCGTATTGTCCATGAGTTCTTAATCAATATAATATCCAATATACTTTATGTATCATTTTATTATTAAGATAATTCTAGGTACAATTCTACGCTATATATGTTTTCAACCAAAGAATCGTTTTCAAGTTCTCTCTTGTTTTCTTTTCCTTTCTACATGGGCCCTCCCGCACCTTTTGTGAATTATTTAGCATATTCTCGCTCATTTGACAACATATCATGATATTTTTTTGTTACATTAAAGGGTACCATATATTCTTCGGGAACCATTTGTGACATTGTGGTGCAACTCCTTTTGTTACGATCGGTGCAGTAACTTGAACATACTCATTGTTTGGCATTTTCTCTGGTTTGTGCTATCCCCATGGTACTCATTCATACCAGAATCCTTAATGTTCGGGTTTTTCATCCACGGATTTCGTATGGTAATCCGAAAAATTGACTTAATATAATTTGAATCCAAACTAGAACATAGTTGATTTTATTTTTTGTGGCATACCTTTTGCTTACATGATTGTTTACGCTTACGTTGTTATTTTCTTTCTTCTGACAAAACTAGTCTGTGTTAGGATTTATGCTACATAAACTTTCCTTTTGCCTGATGAGCCCGGTTTATGCCCAATTGCACCCAATGTGGCCCGCGGTTGAATCCACCACACCAGCATACGATTACCCGACATATCTCCACCGATAAGCGAGTTAACACAATGCAATGTTTGCGGCCGTATTTTCCGGGGAGGTCATTCTCAATGGTTTGCTATTGTCGCGATGAAAATAATCACAAGTAGAACACGCCCAATCTCGGGTCCATTCTGTATTGTAAGAGCTTATTTTGCCCTTTGCTAAAACTGCGTATTGTCCCTTGATTCTTATCAATGAATATCCAATATACTTATAGTATACATTTTATTATTAAAGATAATTCTTAGTTAGATTCTAAGCCTATATATTTTAAAACCAAAATGAATCGTTGTTCAAAAGTTTCTGTTTTCTTTTTCTTTCCACAGGGCACCTCCCGCACCTTTTGTGAATTTATTATCATATTCTCATATTGACAAGCATATCATGATATTATTTTTGTTACATGTAAAGGGTACACATATATTCTTCAGGGAACACATTCTGCTGAACATTGTGTGCAACTTGTTTGTTAAGATCGTTGGCAGTAACTTGAAAGCCTACGTCATTAGTTTGGGCATTTTCTCTGGTTTGTGCTATCACAATTTTACTCATTCGTAACAGAAATCCTTAATTTTCGGGGTTTTTTATGCCACGGATTTCGTTATGTTTAATCCGAAAACGGAGACTTAGATATAATTTGAATCCAAACTAGAAAAGAGTTGATTTTATTTTGGCCAATACATTTTGCTTACATGATTGTTAACGCTTACGTTGTTATTTTCTTCTGACAAAACTTAGTCTGTGTTAGGAATTAACGCTACATAAACTTTCTTTTGCCTGATGAGCCCGGTGTATGACCAATGCGACCCAATGCGGCGCGGTTGAATGCACCACACCAGCATACGATCACCCGACATATCTCCACCGATAAGCGCGTTAACACAATGCAAAGTTTGCGCCGTATTTTCCGGGGAGGTCTTACTCAATGGTTGGCCTATTGCCGCGATAAAAATAATCACAATAAACACGGTCCAATCTCGGTCCCTTCTGTATATAAATAGTTAGTTTTTTTCCTTTAATAAACAGTGGGCGTATTGTGCCCGAGTTCTTTATCGATTACATATTTTATATACTTTATGTATAAATTTTATTTTATATTAAAGACAATTCCCGTAGTTAAATTCGAAAGCCTATATATATTTTAACTACCAAATGATTCGTTTGTTCAAAAGTTTCTGTTTTCTCCTTTTCTTTCCAAGGGCACCTTCTGTTTTTTCCTTGCCGCCCCTTCTGTGAAATTTTAATTATCATAATATTGACAAGCATATATCATGATCTTATTAACTTTACATTTAAGGGGTACACATAATTCTTCAGGGAACAAAGTATGCTGTAATTTTTTGCACTTGTTTTGTTTAATTCTATCGCTCTAAATAATGAGTACTCGCTCGACTTTACAGCGTTTGCCTGAAAAACTTTGAATATAATACCTTGTTCAAATTTAAATTTGTTAGTATATCTTTTTTTCATAATAAATTTGCAATTCTTGCTTAGAGCATAATATCGTTTCAAATTATTAAAAGCGATGCAATTGACTATGTTTAATTTATTTTTTAGAGCCTACAAAATTAACTACTTATTATATTTATAAATTATTTTTTAATTAGGCTAAGTTTTTTTAATTAGATAAAGCGATGTTATAATTCAGTTCAATTATTTTAGCCTCTTAATAATTTTTATAGGCGTACACACCTCATAACTAATTTATTAATAACTTACTTTTAATTAAGCTTTTATTTTTAAATTAGACAAAAAAAAAAAAGCCCGGATTTTATATAACATAACAATTACTCTAATATACAATTTATTTGAAGTCATACCTACTTTTAAACAGTACCACCAGAGTATCAGTCCAAAAATTAGAAACGCCAAATTAGAACATTATGAAGCAAGGTGGTTTTAATAAATTTTAAAAACAACCGCTTTTTACCCCGTGAATCATTCAACCTCGTTTAAAATTAACACGTGTATAAAAAAGTTAAACAACTTGTAATAAGCAAGTTGTTTCTAAAAGTTCAAGCGCATTTTAAATTTTAAGTACGTTGTTTAATTTGATTTTTAAACAAGGCATAACGATCACAATATGAACCGAAGTTGGTTAAAGAATTGCGACTTGTTTAAAAATATTTAAAACTTTTTAACAACAAAATGACAATGTTGTACGACAACGCTTTTTAATTAAACAGCAAGATTTTAACATGTTTCTAAGTGCAGTGTAAGATTGAAATGGCCTCATTTAACTAAATTCCCGTACACTTTGTACAGAGACTGATTAGCAGAAAATGGGTCAATTTAATTCAAATATTAAAAAACATTTAATAAAACAGCAAAATTACAGTCTGTAATCAAATTCAATTGTGGAATAAACATTTTTGGTACTGATTTGTTTGCTAATAAAATTGCCAAATAAGTTCACGTTTTTTGTTGTCCTCTATGAAGTCATGAAGTTTATGAAAAGGCGCAAAACACATAATACCACCGTGCTGACGATCGCATATACTTTAACCCTTTTAGTAAACCTCGTCCATGAACATCACATTTTGTATAATACAATGTATCAAATGAACATATAATTTCAACGATCGGGTGGTCAATGATAGTTTCTAATTTTATTTCTTCATTCTCACTGGCTTTTCTCGCTGTGCCTCTCATTCACGTGTTGAATTCCTTGTATATCTCTTCAATCATTTCATTCAAAATTTGTCGTTTTAAATTTTGATATAGAATCACGTTTTACCATAACTCCATGGTTTTACAATCTAGTATTCTCAATATAGAACCAGTTAACATCCACGTCACTTCTTTTGTTGCCTGCTAATCCATTCCTGGCGAATCGTTATGGCCCATAGTAATAAAACTCTAGACAGATACCATTGCCCATGTGTAACAGTCAGGCGGACTTATTTCACGGCTGACAGCCCTACCATGTTTACACAAACATTGCTGTTTACTGAGGTCTATTGATGTTAAAGCATAACAAGACCGACTGAATGAGTCTTTTCATTACGGCAGCGGTTCGATTTCAATTTATGGGCAAACTGATTCTGTCAACGGGAGGTCGTAAATCGATTGCGGTATTGTTAAGTGCTTGAGTTGTCTGCATTTATACCTGGAGGACGATCTACTTCCTGACGATCTACGCTATTGTCCCTATTGTTCCCTTAATGGGCAATACTTTAATCCGTGTCCTTAACACACAATTGGTGATTGATATAGCTTCGCCCCCTACCCGGATCTATTCAACAGGATAACCGTGCAGATTTTTCGTAGGCCTACACACGTAAAATTTTAAAGTAGCGCACTGTTTTTTGATAGTTTGTTTTCCTAAGTTTTTCATTTCACAAGGAACCTTATTAAACCAAAAGGAGTGGATTTCCACTCGTTTTCGTGTTGTCCTTCCCCAAAGTGTTTGTCCTTCGTTTTACTCCTCAAACGAGTGGAAAACCCTCTTTTTCTTGTGATTTTTTACTCTTTTTGAGTGGAGATTCACTCTTCTTTAAATTCATTCTTTTCTTTCTTTATGTTCTTTATTCCTCTCTGTTCTTCTCTTCTTAATTTCTGTAACACTTATGTAAGGATGTGTCCTGGCCAAAATGAGAGTATCAAAAAAATAGTTGAACACCGAGAATAATGTCCTTGAAAACTCCTTCAAAGTCAAAAGTTACAAGTTATCGCTGCAGAGTAAACATGAGTAACGGGTGATTGATTATTGAATAAAGCTCGCCGACATGATCATGAATAGGGATTAATCGTTGATCGTCCAGGAAATCGCTCGTCCAGGATTTTGCCCGTCTGGATTCCACGACGCGACAACAAGAAAGTTAATACAAACACCGTCCCTTTTTGTGCAACTTTTTGTGGTACTCTAGACCGGCTTTAACTCCTTACTTAGTTCGACTAGCATTCTCCAAACCCGAAGTTAATTCTCACTCCCTTAGTTTTCAATATATCTCTTTGGTCTTCTTTTTTTAAATTACTCTTACCACGATGTAGATTTAAACCCCATATGTTTTCGTTTTTTTCTTTTAATGCAACCAGTTATATCGACCCATCCTGGCTACTCCAAACTGAGAACTAAATTGTTTGTGCTGTTTTCCTACTCTCACACCACCTTGTAGTTCCCAACTACTCCCTTTTAACCCACCATAAACTACTTTTTCCCTTCCTTTTGTTTGTTTTTTTTCCTGTATTTTTGTTCTATATGGTCCTTGTCCACCAACTGCCGTAAGGATTATTAATAATCCTTACATTGTTGTATTTTTCTAGTCCCCTTTTTGTTCTATACTCTGTGCTAGTCCTGTTTCTTTCGTCTTGTCTGACTTATCAACACATCTTTGCCCACAGTCAGTGTGTGTCACTATTATCTACCCAATTTTCTCAACTGATCCCCTCTTTTCTTCCTTCGTCAATCAACTTCACCCCATCTCAAGTTCTCTCTCTCCTCTCTTTTCTTCTCTCTCTCACCCTCTCTCTCCTTCCCCTCTCTCCCTCCCCCTCCGCTCATGCATGCCTCTCTCCCTCATACCCCTCCTCCCCCATTATTTTTCCTTTGATTTTTATCCTTTCTGTATGCGTGCCCTGCAATATACGAACTGCCATTTAACCCCAGCTTTCACATGAAGACTTTTCGCGCAATCACACTAATTGAATTGGTTCACACCAACACTAAATTGAACATTCATCCAACTAACATCTCCCTTTGTATCATCCATTACTTCAACCCATATAATCTCAAACATGTGACCACCCATTTTTCATCACTGCACACAAACACCCGGTTCTACGTCCCGCTATCACACCGAACGACAGCCTTAACACACTAATAAAACCATCAAGTAACGACTCATTTTCCCTATTCCTTTCAACTGCCGTAGTATCACAAAGTCCTTGACGAAATCACTAACGACCTTGATCACCTCACCCATTCTTTCCGTGTCTTTTAGCATTTTCGAGACATGGCTTACTACATACCAAGACCCCCTAGTCACCCACCTCAACTTTAATGGCTACAACATTCCAGGAGCACTCACTGGCAGAGGAAGGGGAGTTTGTCTTTACATAAAAATCACCTTTCATACACAATCATCGACACAACACCAAACCAGAATTCTACTCACCTTTCATCGAACTCACCATTAACCGAACAACCAAACAACAGACCCAACCACATAACTGTCGGAGTTTTTATCCAGATTGCATAACACACAATCCAATTTAACAACATCTTCGAGCAGCTTCTCACTCAACTAAATAAAACCAACCGAGATGTCTATATTGTCGGTGACGTTAATATCAATCTTCTCAATTACTCACACATTAATGACTTTATTATCACATCACTTGCAAACTCTTATATCCCTAAAATTAACAGACCTACCAGAATTACCATAACACAAGCACTCGCATTTATAATTTATCACTAACTCCACTGACCAGACTCACCCCAGGGATCTTTGTCACTGAACCTACAGATCACTTCCCAATATTCCCTCATATCTCCACTCAAGCATAAGCAGGCACAAAAAACAACAATCACCAAACGTGACAACAGAGATCACAACACTTCGCACATTTACCGTAGACTCAACACTGAATCATGGGAACAGATACTCACTGAAAATGACCCTAACATAGCGTATACAACAACTTCATTACAACTTATACAAAACATTCAAACAACGAACATTTCCCTTACAAAAGAAGAACCTAAAAATCGTCAAACCATACGCATCCTGGCTGACACACGCAATTTTCAATCATCAACACAGCACGCCTCTAAAAACATACCTGAAGAAAAACACACCAAGCAACCAAACAACAATACAAACAATACAAAACAAATTAACTCACTTTAATTCGTATTGGGGGGGCAAGAAAAAACACAACACAGAACCAATTTCAGAAACTTAAAAATGATCTCACCAAATCCTGGACATTCCTCAACACCATGCTAGGTAGAAAGGTATCAACTAACCAAATCCCTACCTGTTTTTTCACTCATAATAATAAGCAGAGAAATGACCCGCTTGACATAGCTAACGCATTCAAAGATCACTTCACTAACCTGGCAAAAACTTAGCGACCAAAATGCCACCTTCAATAACCCATTTAACCAACCCCCCTACCAAAAACCCATTCCCCCTCAATTCCTGAACCCATTTACAGTTGATAATGCACAAACTTCGCCACCTGTTAAAACCTCGTAAAAGTGCGGGTACCGACAG
>JAMKCH010043671.1:0-12485 GCA_023653785.1 Ophioderma brevispina | reverse complement strand
CTTGACACTTTTCAGTTAGCAAATGGTGCAGTCACAAGATATTCCGAGGCGCAAACAACGGTAGTGTGTATGAATGGATATCTAAGCGAAAAAAGTAAGAGAGTAGAGAGGCGAAATGAATTGCAATAGAGTAAAGAGAAGTGGGAATAAGAGCAGAGTAGATAATTTGTGGTCAATTTGTAATAAACGTTTCACTAAGAAAAGATACATTGATACGAAATACGAGAAAGCATTGCATTAGGCCAAAATAGCTATTTGTAAAAAGACTTTCAAGTGATACACAAACCAAACACGCGACCTTAAATTTACAGAAAATATGGCGGTATTTCAGCAGCTAGGTAACAATGTCTAGCGGGTGATTATACATAATTCATTTGATTCAAGTCAAAAAAAGCGGCAATTGTGAAGGGCTTGTTATTTTCAGGCTTGCCCTGGCCGTCCATTAACACTAGCGTCGTATACAAATAATGCATTCCTCAAGGGTGAACGCGAAAAAAACTAGCCGAAAGTTATCACGAATTAGACAACTATGAATGCACGGGGCTTTGAAGAGCCATTCTTGTGCGCAATAACATTAGCCTTTCACGCTGTACCATGGTCAAAGATTCGGCTGGCAATTGAAACAAGATATTTGATGAATAAGAAATAGGGAAATATAAGTTTAGTAGTATAGTAATATCATAAATTTCTTTTAAAAGGTATTAAAATTAACAGACGCCTCAACACAATTGTGTCATATGCATGCGGTGACTTATAACATCAAACCATTTTACAAGACATAAAAACATAAATACATGATAATGATATATTTATTTTAATTATTCTAATTTACAACATTTATGACAGTGATTAAAAAGAGACAGTTAAAATATTTATACGAACAATTTATTTCTTTTCCATTTTATATCATGTAGCTCATTACAGACACCCACGTCATAATTTGGATAATCGATATCATATTCATCACAACAAATACACTTCTTTTACATTATCAAAACACACAAACGACTCTTAATCGTTATGAAATAGCAAGATGCCATGGAATAGGTAATAAAACATAAATATGGAAAGAAATATTTCGGCAAATCTATTGCAGGTTTTGTTGGGCTGGACTATTTAGTTTTCATATGGGACTTTATACTGATTGAGTGGCATTGAGCTTGCTCTCATGCGTAGGAAAAAGGTTTACAGTAAAAGTACAATTAAAAGCGATACAATGGAATTGTTCATTACCCCCGTTAAATATACATGTATTAGTAAGTTATGACCAATTTTCGATCGTGCTAACAAGCCACTTTGTTGGAAACATTAGAAGAATCGTCCTTTAGTCACCCTTACGACATGCGGGAATAGGAGGAGATAAATGCTTTAAAGATATCCAGTATACTTGATTTAAGTTTCTGGCTATTTCTAGCAAGGACATAGGTTGAGAGCGGGGGAGGGCAATTTGCCATCCCTTGCAAACAGCGTCAAAACTTTAAACTTTGATATTCCTTGTGCGCCCTTAACGAATTTTCAAAATGAATTTTTTGCATATGAAATTATACTATATATTATTTACATCCACCAAATAGCTTGTTTTAAAATAATTTAAAAACAGAAAATGTTTTTTTTTTATTAAAACCATACTCCGGATTGGTTTTTAATTCAGACGGCAGTGGAGCATGATGTTAAACACAAGAAAACACATCACCGAGTTCATTCCCTCGGCATCCAACCTGTTCGATTGGTCAGTGACCTTTGTGGCTTTATTATCAGCGAATACGAGTCTGTACTATTTATCTAAAAATACACTTTTTTGATTAAAGTTACAAAGGCTCACAATAATAATAAATGTCGACATTTATATAGAGCCTTTCATATGGCATGCTCCACGTATCAAATCATGGCGAGTTTTTCCCGCGCATGTCGAGTTTCACAAGCGCTGGTATGAGTTTTTCCTCGCCATATGTCGAGTGTGCACCGTTATATGTCGCGTTTACAGCGGTATCTTTCCAGTTTGCCCTCTATACAAATAGTTTTGTTGCCTCCTATATTGTGAGTTTTACATAAATCAGTGCCAGTTTGTCCTCATGTCCAGAAAAAAATCATGTCCATTTTTTTAAAATTCGTCATGATATTTCTGACTGATTTATGAAACCTCGGCACCCTAGAGTTCAAACTGGATTGGCAACGCTGTAAACTCGACATATAGCGGGGTAACTCGATATACAGCGCATGAAACTCGACATGCGAGGGAAAACTCGCCATGGATTTGATACGTGGAGTGCGTGCCAGACTTTTCACATGATCAAGCGCTTTACATGTTATTCCGCTGCCACTTAGAAATGTCCGCTGCCTTACAAATGCCCAGGCAGTCTTACCTTTCGTGCGCGCTCAATGGACTATATTCTTAACAGCTTCCCATTTAACACCTGGGTGGAGAGAGAAAACGAGGTTAAGTGCCTTGCCCAGTGCACAACACATGGCCTCATCGGGACTCGAAATTACCCAGGACCTTTGGATCATGAGACCCTTATCTAGCCACTGGACCACATGTGCCCTCAATCACTGGATTGATCTCTAGTCTGATATTAAGGCTCCTATATATTTAATGGTTTTGATATATTTTGTCCTAATCATATTCTTTATTCTTTCAAGGTCCTGACTGTCATTCCGGTCACAATGAGGCATTCTAACAATGATCCAAACTATCCTCTAATGATTTCCGTGGTTATCGCTTCTCTTTAAAACGCATTTTTTTCATTCCAATATTAGGCAGAAGCCATGCTACTTTTAGGACTGAGTCTTGCGTATACTACAAGGCCTCATAAAAAGTAACATTCTCGTAGGCCTCCCATCCCCTCACTTTTGGAATAAGGTCGCAACTTTTTTTATTTCTAAATTTTCTTAATAAATAAAAATGCCTCAGGATTTTTCTGATGAGGCTGAAATACTTTCAATTTTTCTGTGAAACGACATATTTTAATGTGAGTCGGATAAAATATAAACCGCCCTCCCTCGTCACTCTTCATCGTCGCTGTATGAGAATTCTACTACTTAATTTTAAGGGTCCTAACATGTTATGAAAAATCTCCTACTTTATCCACCAACCGGCTAAAAGGTCTTTACCATCGAAAGCCAGGTGACATTCTCAGCTGTACAAGCCGGTTCTCATTGTTAATCCATCTGTACAGCACCGCTCGCCAAGATCGATTATTAAGGAACGTCTTTTTTGAAACAATTTAAAGGCACCATTTCTCCCGATGTACCTCAAAGAGATTTTTATATCTCCTGACCATTGGCCCAATTATGGTATGTGTGTGTATGGCAAACTCGATCTGGAAGCTAAAGAAATTCCTAACTTGTATTTTCTGTTCTACACGTGACAGATATTACAGCACAGTGGCCTATGGGGCAACGCGATATAACATCAAAACGCAACATCATAATCAACTGCAATTTTTTTGGAAATACTTTCCTTGAGGTATATGTGAATCATAAACGAAAATAAATGTGCTAGGATCACGAAATGCGCACCTTTAGGATCAAGTTTCGAACAAAAATTACACGACAATTAAATAAAATAAGCCAAGCTAAATAAAGAAACAAATCGTCATACGAGGCTCGATTAAGGATTATAAAAGTCATTTTCTTGTCTCTCTCTGTTTAAAGGTATGAAATTGTTTTTTAAAAGAAAGCTGATCCAATTATGAACTCAACCATGGTGTCTATATTACATGTATGAAAGCAGTATGATTCTGTGGAAAATTTAAAATCGAATAAAATCGGCAACATTTGTATATACTTAAAGATTGACAGTTGTGTGCACCGAAATCCGAAAAAAAAAACAATGCAAGACAAGATCCATCTCTGAAAACTGGGAAAGTGCAAAATATTCCCTTTTAAAACATAGGAAAAATTAAATTTCCAAAAATAGTGGGCTTATAATTAATGTAATGCGTGGGCGGCCTACATCGCCATTGTGACGGGTTAAACATGTTCTTACTGTCGAACAGAAATAACTGACAGTCCTACTTAACACTTGCTGTAGTTCATTAGACACTTAAAATGTTACATTTAATAAAACCTTCTCATATTTTTCCACATGCATGTACTTGAGTACTCGGATCACTGAACACGGTGTTTACCTACGGTTTGGCGCTCGCATACTGTGTTTTCAAGTACCAGAATTGCACTGGTGCATATTTGAATATAAACAATGAGGTAAGCCTTGATCTACGCTTCTACAGAAAATACTGAGTATAATAGAGGAAGGAGTTAATTGAGGTTAAATAGGCAGATCGTGCCCAGAAAAGCATTCTCTGAACGTTCATTCAGAATCAGTACTTAAAGGGATAATCAGCGAAAAAAATGTTGAATGCTTTAGCTTATAAATCAGGAACAAGGTGGACAATTCCATATAACTACTTCAATGTAGGAAAAAACACACACAAATTAGTATTTGAGAAAATTTACCGTACCGTCAGCCGCAAATAGACTACAGCGATGACGTCTCACAATCTATCTTCTACCAATAAAAAAAAACGCATGGGGGGGGGGGGGGGGGGGGGGGGGGGGGGGGGGGGGGGGGGGTGATTGTGTTTTACACCATTATATGCAAAACACAGTCAAGAACTAAGAAAAACACGAGTCACGGTGCGTAAATAATTCGCTTAAGCCCGTGCTATTCTCTAGTCCCGTGAGGGGCTTATTGTTCTCTTATTTTACAAACAAATACAAAGTACATTACATTACACAAAGAAACGTCAATAAGTTGGAAAACTTATGTACCATTAAAACCAATTCCAGGGGAGTGCGTATCAGCTCATCCCCTCTAGCATATTGAGAACAAGTTTTCCCTTTTTTGTGCTATATGAAATAAAACAACCACGTCATAAATGACTAGATGGTTCACACTGTCATGCTTAATTGCTAAAAAGGCTATTGAAAGGGTTACATTCAGGATCCTACACCTCATTTTGTCCATATTTGACAAGACCATTGCGATAAAAACCAGCTGACCATGATGGCGTATCTGTTCGTATCACAGTGTCCCGCAGGCCACTGTGTTACAAGTCCTGTACATTTGCAGGCAGAAAAGTACTTTACAAATATTACGACCCACCTCCAGAGCAGACCAATATCCATGCATGATCAAGTGCACGTACACCACACCTGGGCCAACAACGGCTCATATAAAAAGCCTAACTCCCGAGTCAAGGACGGAAATGAGGCCATGGATCACAAAATGTTCCTTTAACAATATTAGGCACCCAAATTACTCACCCATCCACACATAAATACCACCTTGATGTTGTCCATGCTATATGTGCTGCCACATCCTTAACCTCAGGGATCCAAAAATTAAAAAAACCCAGGATGCAGTCAGTGACCAACCCACAAAATAAATAAAAGAGATTTAAAACCACGACTCACCCGCATTAAGATTTCATGTCACATTGTGATTTGAAAACATATCCAACAGGCGCCAATGTCATTCAGCAGAGACCAACTTCAATCCCAACATTGATTGGTCCTAACTACAACCCCAAGGATCAACCCTCAACCCCCAAAATCCAGAGTGCAGTGATGAACCCTCTAGAGAGGGGGTAAACCCCAACTGTTCAGACAAAACCTTTCTATTGACTTTGTTTTCCTATTCCATTTCCCCGATTCCTCCATAGAGGCCTCCATTGATCTTTTTTTTGAATCTAAGTCGGAATTTTTGATACGCACGTAGGCCTATGAATCAGATCAAAAGTACTGCTTTGACCGATTTCAAGCCAACCACTTGTCAGGTAATATTAGTAAGATTACCAAAATATACATTTTTTTGATCAGCAAATGCTGAATGGTTTACAGAGACACTGGCACGTTGAAAATAGTGCGCCCTCAAGATTTTTTCAAAATCGATATTTTTGGCAGGTTGTAAGGCTTTCATATCCAAACGCCCTCACCCGAAATGATTAAGACCAAATCAGCTTCCTTAGGGTAAACAGAACGATTTATAATTTAAACGTCGCCGGCGACGTTAATTCAGCAGACGACGAAAATGGGGGCATTTTAACACAAGAACACTCACGCCGATGCACTTTTCCCACGCTATGCACACTGTTTTGTGTCTATAACCCCTTGTGGTGGTTTATATCAGTGAGTACGAGTCAAAAAATATTCATTTAATATACACTTGTTGATTAAAGTTTGGAAAACTTAAAAAGTTGGCCTACAAATTACCTGGATGTCTTTATCCTCATATCAATGTCCCTATCTGTTTTGGGGTATGTACTTTTTATGTGTAAAAATATAGGATCTGTTCTTCCATGGCTTAGGACTATCAGTTGAGAGCAAATTGAAGAAATTTCATATTTTGTGAAAATGGCCCAGTGCCTTTAAACACAGCTCAATCTTTATTATGAACATACATAAAATTTAAAAGAGGAGATGCGTCAAGGAGACACCATGTCACCAAAGCTATTTACCACAGCCATTGAAGAAGAAACCTTTACAGGTAAACCAGAATTAAAGGAAGAGGCCTTAATATAGATGGAGAAATGGACTGACAGATTTGAGGTTGGCTAATGATGTGCTTGGTACAGCCTCAGGCAAGGACATGGAACATCACCTTAACAAACTTAATTCTGAGAGTCAAGCAGATAGCATGAGATTACACAAAGGCATAACCATTACAGGACTAATTATGACACTATGAGACTTGAAAAATTGAAGAGGGATTGATAGAGAAAATGGACGTTACAAGTTCTAGCAAGGACAGTAAAAATGAAAAAACAAGCCAGAGAATGTCTCGGAAGCTGCGAATGAACCAATAGCATGTGAGATTGATGGATTCAAAATGACTATGGTCGACCAAAATGGGCCCATTTTCGCAGATTTCGCCTCATAACATCCAAACAAAACATAATTTAGCCCTACGATTTAATAGGGGGTAAATGAGAAAATAGTAGCTTGCTTCCGATACCCAAATTTTGACCACTTCCGGTAAAATCTGGGCTGCTGGGAACGAGGCATTGACGATCGGACCAATGTATTAGGTATTAGGTAAAATTAATAAATGGCCTAAGTTATAATGAAATGGAACATTTGCTTATATGGTATTTTAAATGTTATACTCCAACAACATGATAAACGATACTACACACGGCACAACACACCAAAACACATACACAGTGCCATAGGGCATGGACATAAGAATGTTTTTTTTTAGTTTTGCTAATTACTTTGCCCATGGCCCTTCATGAATGAACAACTCTACACACACGGCTTCCACTCACTAGTCGGGATAACATCCCATACTACAAAACAATTAAATACATATAAAAGTTTTCACCTTCTTTCCTTCACCTTTGCTTTCTCGCAATGAACGGAACAACATTTTTACTTGCCCGACCCTGAATGAAACAGTAGTAATACTATGAGATGTTCACCGACTTGAGATGTGCAATGGCGAGATGTCCATCGGAAAATTTAATTCAAGCTTCCGAAGTTGCCCAGCGATTCCGTGCCATATACGTAAAACATTACAGCATGAAAAACACTTTGTTCCGTCGATTCGCCTGGGACAACCCTCGCTTATAAATGATCCTTAGACATCCACGAAACATCGTCATTTATGTGTTTTGTTCAGAAGTTTACCGTTACCAAGATCAAATACATCAATTTTCCAATTGAATCGTTGTTGACGAATGTGTTGTTTTATCACGTTATATTGCACCTGTCTTTAATACCCACTGACTTCTAACGTCAGTGTTAATATCCCGGGTATTAATTAGGACTTTGACCTTGGTAGGTCCGAAACAGCGTCCACCAACTCGCTAGTTTTTTGGGATTGATAACAGCGAAAATAAGCGGTGTTCGTGCCCAGATTGGAAATAAATTAACCGGGACAGCTGTGAACTGAGCATCAATGGATCCATCATTTTAGAATTGTTACCGTAACGACGGAGAACGAACGAACACCTGACTAACAGAGTTTCTGGACGATTTTAGGAGCTTGCTTCGCACTCAAAACACAGGGAAAGATCCTATTTGTATAAGGCGGTGCTGGATCTGCTTTGGGGTTGGTACTTTACTGCACACCCACTTTGTCCTTCTCCCATCGAAATGCAGCAGCCTTGGCGGATAAGTGCACCTACTGTACTTTAATTCCGTCAAGGCTGCTGAATCAACTGAAGAGTCAACAAAGTGGAGGTCACAAAATGTCCAACCCATGCTTGGGCAGATATCGGGGACATGACAAAAATCTACCATTTTACTAAGACCGTATGTTCATCAGCGTATCTATGTCACTACACCTATGGTGTCAGAGACTTGGACCACCACCAAAGAGTTGAGCTTAATTTTCTTTTTGTGTGTCAATGAAATAGTTCATCATAAATTGTTATAACAAATATATTTTAAAAAATAGTCTCACGCCCGGCTAACAACCAGATCGAAATCAAGTGCTGGGATCACGAAACTCATGGCTCATGTAGTCGAGCTCTCCGACCAGAGTGTAAGCTTGACGTCATTGTTGAGATCGAGAAATTTACTTTGTTTTTGCTCTCCCGAAGTGTAAGCAATTGTCAATCACTCTCCTGAACTGTTTCATCATTCAACTTCATCGATTTTGTTCTTTGGTGGCTTTATATCAAGCCTTTGAATTAGTTCTCAATTACGTTAATAGCGATTAGGGTAACATAAGGCTTTAGCTTCTTGACCACTTTACCTTTAACCTTAATATCGCAAGTGGGAGCGGCCAGACTATTGGACTTGACAAACTAAGCAATGATCCTATTATAGGCGAATCTTGCATGCCATATAGTAGGTAAAAGATCAATACCATGTGCCATAATATTAGATATTGTTATGGGTGATATTACTGGAAACCTATTAGTTAATTAATTTTCGAAATGTCGCTCTAGATGTTGCGTGTATTTTTCAATAAAAGTACATTCGAAGGCCGCGGGGTGGGGGAATTAAATACTACAAAGGTGGTAAAGATCTGGCGCCCAGGACAATCTCTATTTGGTGGCTCACGGTATTCTGGGGAACCCTCGACACACACGCTGAGTGTAATTAAACAGTGTCAGAATCTCTCCACAGGTGGAAATAAATCAACGCTAATAAAAATAAAATCCCTTTTTTTATATTTTGTTAGCTACTTCAGCGATCGTTTCATGTCTTTAAATTTTTTAGGATTGAATAAATAAACGTGGCGTACTGAAAGAAGTTTTACTAATGAAAAGTGCTATGTCCTTCGTACAGTAAAGGCCCTAACACTCTTGCAAAAGACTCTGAACAAAATGTTTTGATGGTTTCTGGGCAACAGTGACTTGCTGATGGCCCATATATCGATATTGCATCTTTGACGCATTGTTGGAGAGGGGAAACTTTGGAAATGCTTCAAGCGGATTAAAAGTGTATAGAAATGTTCATCTGGTTCTAAGTATGAAAATATATTTTCCTATATTTACAACATAGATGTGAACTGTATTTTTGTGAACATTCATATACAATCTTGCAACCAGGTTTTCTAAATGCAAAATTTGTGATGAGGATCCCAAAAATCATAGGTGTCCCATTTCTTAAATGTTGTTTCTTGGATGATCTGGGGGAAGGTTTAATAAGGGGTAAAATATAAACGGGGGCAAAATTTTTTTGAAGTATCCCATCATGTTCAGTCCATTTCAAGGATTACAGAAAGGTACTCGTTTTGTCCTTACCTAGAGTTTTTTAAGCAAGAGTCTACAAGGTAAAACGGTTCAAGGTCATAGTGGGGGTAAAAATTTCTAGATTCATCGGTTTGTTCTAAAAATGGTGCCAAATTGTTTCGTCTTAACGTACGGCCGAAAATATAAGGTCGGTTTGTCAAATGATTAAAATTAGAGGGCAAATATGGCCGTGGTCCCCAGGGTCAATGAGAGACCACTAGTCATATCTCTAAAAGTCTCACTTTGAAAGGTGAAACCCCACAATCTATATATATTTTACTATTTAGTATGACCCAATAACGATTTAAAACCAGTTTCAACAAAATCGGACATTCTATAAATAATGACCTGACCTTGAACTTTCTTGAGCCTATTGTACTAAAACAATAGGTCGTAAATATGGCAAACTATACCTTTTTAGAAACCTTATGACACCGAATAGACTGGTATAAATTTTAAAAACATTAAGCACTTTTTATTGTTACCCTTTTTATAAAATTTTTCCCCCTTAAAAACACCAAAGAATAAACATTTAAAAATGACACCCATATTTTCAAATTCTCCATGAAATTCTGTATTGGGAAACATTGGTGTCAGAAATTGTATATCAAAAACTAAACATAACATCCATTACATTTTCCCCCGTGTACTAACAGGTCAAAAACTGGTTTCAAATGGTTTCAATTGGTTTTCGTATGGGAATGTTCAACTGCAGAAATATGTTTACTTATGTTAATCTAACCGAGGTCAGAAGTGCTGATCTCCCATAAGACCCTGTAGGCCTTAACACTATTCCCCCTATATCTACAGGGTAAGCTAAACAAAAAACTTGACCCGATTGTGTCGCCTTTTGCGTTTTTTTAAATAACATATATCTAAAATATTTTGATATTAACGGAAAGCATATTTCATTATCTTAATTTGCTACAAAGATAATTTCCAATCGGTTAGTATAGGCCGAGCTAACAGTCTTTTGATCAAGTAGTCCGCTTGTCACCCTATCCCGGATTCCTATTTTGAAGCAACGGGCGCCCGACTAAGCAAATGACTCCCCCAATTATGATAAGGGTATGTCTATATTATAAATTCAAATAAAGTTTTGGTGTATCCTTTAACTGGTGCAAAAACTCAGTAATAAATGGTAAGACTTTAGTTGAAACACTTTTTTTTTCAAGACATTGTTTATTTTTGGTCTCCAAATATAGACAATACTACTTACACCACAGAGGGTGTCCACTGATGGTCTGTTTCTTCATATGGTATTATTCATTCGTCACTACCTCCAGAACCTAATACGTGTATCAAGTTATTTATTTTCAATATTTGTTATGAGTGATGAGACGTAGAAACGGTAAGAGGGCCTCGATGGTAAATGGGGACGAATTTTGTGGGGTTAAATAGCGTCACATTTAATGCTCTGCAGTCAATTAATAGCCCGTGTTTTCTGTCTGGCACACTGAATTTCCCTTCGCTGAACGTCGTTCATTTAATGTGAATCCATGACGAGTAGAAAACCGACTGCTTGATTCACACGACTGTAACTCGGCTATACTAACCGATGTGAATGCTCTTATTTGCACAAATCAAGATAAGAACTAAGCCTTTTCAGATGTACCACATATCTTTAGATATATTTTACTTGAAATTCAAAATGGCGGACCAATCAGGGTCCCAGAGTTTTGTATTTTACCACCCTAGTATAGCAATGAAGAATTTGAGCCTATTTGAAGAGGAAAGGGTTCATTCTATTTTTTTTACCCCAGCAGACCTTGAACCCTTTGTAAGCTACTGTGGTAAAATCTCATTGTCCAAGATATCGTAAACTATACTTGTTCTTAAACTCCTTTACCCTTGAAAATATGTCTACTACATTTTAGTCCCGTAAATGAAAGCTTACAAGTTTCCCCTGTTTAATTTACCCCTTCCTATATCCAAAATGCTCAAGCGATGCAAAAAGTTGCAATCTCATCCTGATTTGGAATCAGCATGTCAATGTTGCCTAGGAACCAGTCCACACATTTCGTGCAGACCCTCTTTTGTAAGGTCATATTCAGTTCTCTGGTCTACCACATGGACTATATACATGAAAAAACTAATGACCTATCAGACAAAACAATAATATCAACTTCATTCTAATACTTTCGAAAGTGGCGTATCGCGATTAACAATGGTCGTTATTGTCAATAATTAGTTTTTCTTATCTTACTATCTTCAGCATAACCTAGTTAAATAGTCTAACACGCACTCGGCAGAAATCCCAGTCAACTAAATGGACCACTTTTGGAATGTTATTGTCATAGAGCGGTCTATTTACTTTTTTATAGTGTTTTTTTTAATCTTTTCGAAAAGTCTATAGATAAAGGTCTTGATTATTACTTCGCACAAGACAGAAAAAATTTTGCTGATCTTCACTCATTCTGAGATAAATATCTAATACGGTTTTATATCCTAAATTTTGGATCTGATACTACAGATTTAAGTTTTAAAAATACTTATTTTAAAGAATAGAATTCAAACTTGTTCCTTTAGTCCACAAAAGCTTTATAAATGCATGGTTTGGTGTATGTAACGGAGTTGTAGGGGTTTTGTTGTATATAAGATGAGTTGTGGCGGTAATTTTAAGAGTCAAATTAAAAACAATGGCCAAGGTAAAAAAATAATATCAGTTTTGCAAATTACTGAATATAAGAGTAATGAAGCTCCGACATAGTGTAAAGTATTCTTTAATTTATAAGTGCGACACAAAAAGTAATTCTGAGTATTTGGTGACGACAATATAGATTAAATTAAATTCTG
>JAMKCH010043670.1:0-12593 GCA_023653785.1 Ophioderma brevispina | reverse complement strand
ATAATAAAAAATGCCATTCTTACCTCGAAAAAGACAACCGGTGCTAACTTTTCTAAACCCATTGTGAGCAAATCCTTCGGACCATCACCACGGCCACGGTATTCCCACTTTTTATTCAATGTACGAGATGACCTCGATGACGCGTGACGCGAATTTTAATCCCCGGGAGTAAAATTTACTCGGATCAGGTAAAAGAAGGTCAAAGATTAAAAAGTTGAGTCAAGTTGGCTCTAAACAACGGCCGATTTCATTTTACTCCCCAAAGATAAATATTGTCTCACTTTTTAATCACCTTTTATTAACCCACTCCTTTTTTTTACATCCCCAAATTTAAAAAGTGCATCTTTTACCAGCTTTTGCATAAAAAATGTCATTTCTACAAATAACCGGTTTACATATATATGTTTACATCGTGTTTTCTGTATGTACCTATTTGTCAGTATATTTACTCAGTGGTCAATGAGTTATTTTAAGTGTTTATATGCCGGGGCAGTAGATGTCATGGCCCGTATCATAAAAGTAGTAAATACTATTTATTAAAAATGTAAGTATTACTTCAATGTATATGCATAAAATGTAGTAGAAGCTTTTACTAAAGCTTTACTACTAGCATTTGCTCAACAACCTTTACTTGAAAGTAGTAAATACTTTCCATTGATATGCATACCCAAGTATTTACTAGATTTTCCTAGTATGCTAAAATGTTAAGGTATCTACAGAGCTACCTTGGCCGTAGTCTAATAGATATGTGTCGAATGAACATAACCTACATGGCAAATGGCTGAGTTTATACAGTTACCATTAGAGCAGAAGAAGAACAGCCAAGAAGAATCAATCAATGACTCTTATCGGGATCTGAGTTCAGAATTTTTGATGAGGAAAACGTGGTTTGGATAGGCTTTGGATGTCAGATCATTTTCTGGGTGAATATACTGAAACTAGAGGAGGAGCGCTAATACTAAACAGAAAATGAAGGTGTTTTTGCGGTGTATTGGTGACCCAGGATTCCATGGGAGGGCGGGCCAGACAATTTCCTAATTTCAGACGTCGCCATTGGGTTTACCACGTAAAATGAAATCTTGACGAAAAATTCTGATTTTTTTATATGTTGTCAAGGAATATTTTCTTATTCCAAAACCGTTGGAGTTGAAGAATCAACTCCACTGGAAGGGTTATTTCTGAATTTTTTTTTTTAAAATAACGAACAAGGACGAGGGTGTATGTGGGTCAGGGGAACACCCATGACAGACCCCCATCAAAGCAACCCAATTTGGTTTGGGTTTGCACTCCGTATTGCTGTAATTTCTTTTGACATTTTGTGAGTTGCTAGAGAACTGAGGCGGCCGCCACCGTCCTGCAGGATTCCAAGTTGGTGTTGGTCTATATAGCCACCATCAGAGCACAGTATAACTATAACATTCGCTGCGCTGTTTGTTGACAAGTTGTGGCAACAGCAACTGAATTCATACTAGCAAGTTTCGAGCATTTACTACAAGTAAAAGGGAAAAGGTTATCATACCAAATCTAGCATATGCTTTTTATTACTTTTACTTGACAAAGCAAATGCTTTTAACTTTTACTATTCACTATAAGTATTTTTACTATTTTTTTCTTCATACGGCCCAATATCTCATGAGCTTTGCATTTAATATGTATCACTCATATCTTACCAAATTTGCTCAGGAAATCATCTTGTTTTCATCTAATTCCCACTCATGTTTCTTTATTTTATATTATCCCGCTTTTTGCTTCATTATCTCAAGTTCCCTTTGATTCATTTTCCAATCTTTGCTTTCCCTCAAATTTGTTAAATGTTGAATTGTTCGTTACTGTATTTTGTACTCTGTATTAAAATGTTCTTTTTGTATTTCTGATGATTTATTTCATTCTGGTATTTATCATGATTGTTTAAAGCGATTATTGGTATACATCTATCGGCACATATATAATGAAATATCCCTAAAGAAAACATACGCAGATGGTTTTCATGGCAATTGGAGTATTCCTGGCGAAAAACATCAGATTTATCTGACCAATATACAACAACTTTATCAACGACATGGAAGCTGCCATGTTTATTCCTGGTGGGTTGGGGGTATATTTACCAACGACCGCATGCCAATAATACCGAAACAGAAGCCAGCGAAAATACATCCCATACGCGCATATATCACTTGTCAGTTGCCACAATCCTCATCCTTTTTAACTTCTTCGTTGAGTCAACAAAGAGATGACGAATGTTCGTTTAGAAATTTTTTATTGCCAAAAAAAAAAAAACACTTTTAAAAACCTTCATGATGTGAGAAAAATGTTAAGAGGGGTTTTTAGATATCATTTTGTGATTAACAAATGTTTTAGTTGGCCTAAACAACTAACATCCATGAAACGTTGACATTTGAAAAGGGGTCGCCGTAAATATTTATTTTTATCGCAGTCGCACTGTACCAACTGATCTCTATACAATGATTGGCTACACAACTGTAATTGGTATATAAATGAATGGAGCAACGGGCGGGCATCTTGCCTCTAACCGAACATCATACCATTCATAGAGACACCTTTTAACAGAAGTTGTATCACGGGTGCAACGTGTAAATTTAGAGACATGCCATCCCATACCGAAAAAACAATGAGCTCACTGATTGGCTTGATTTCTGTAGTCTATGTCGCTTATCCACATTTCAATGGGAAATTTTGTATATGACCGGCTCTTAACCACCTGCCTAGGCTCTTTTGGATGACCCAGGGCCATCAAGTGCTTCAATACGAAGCCCAGGTTTCCATCCACTGTATAGAGATCATGTTCGAAACCCCACTAATGCGCGGCTCAGCAATCTACGTACTTTTCAATGTAGCGTACGGCGTTTCTTTGCATGATGTAGAGTTTCCTAAATTTTAGTTTAAAAACTATATTTTCTCAGATCACAGGCAACTCAATTTATAAAATTAGGCACAAATGTAGGCCATTTTTGATAAGTCATATATTTTAAAGGAAAACGTTCAAATTAAAGCTGTGTTGTAATTCCATGTAAAAGTAAACGCTGATAGTTTGTATACAGGCCAGAACTTGACTAACCACCGATACTCTTTCAATTGGTGTGAAAAGACTAAACTGGGCTTGGGGCAAAACGATAGCGTAAATAATAAAAGTGGCGGCTTCCTTAAATCGTCTACTGCTTCGAAAGTTATATAAGCCCGTGATGAAAAGATGTTTTCTGAAAGGAATAATCCAATGCACCATTGCAAACAACTGGGACGTCATTATTTATGGATATTTCATTATATGTGCCCGATAATTTATACCAATAAATTCCTTTAGGTTGAATTTTTTATACCTCTTATTTAATTTAATTTGCTGGAAATCAATTTTGTTTTTATCTATTTCCACATTACCATTTACACAAATCTTTGCCTTTTCATTCATTTCATAATTTGTATTTAGCGCCACATGCTCTATTATTCCCCCCCCCTTTTTTTTTCTTCTTGCCCACATTGTTCCCAAATTCCAACTAATTTGCTTAATTTATTTGCAGTCCGTATGTTTCATTATTCCAAATTTATTAGCAACAGTGTCGTATGGCACTCTTGACATGTAAATGGCTGGGCACAGGAGGGCAGAGTCCATTGCATTCAATGGGTTGACCTTGTTTCCCCCCTACTTTGGTAATTTTAAGCATATTGACAATTAACGACACTTCTCATGTCATGCGTTGTCTTTGTCTCGTCTTGGCCGGTTCTTTTTTTGTTTTTTTTGTGTTTTGTTTTCCTTTGGTGTTTTTGTCCCTGTTCTTGTCGATACATTATTACAATTGTGATTAAAGTTCAAGGTGAGCCTATCTTAAAGCTTTCTTATAAGTTTTATAATAACGCCTCTCCTCCTAATTAAATCTTCTCATAATATGGTATATTGCATATTTAGCTTCGTTTATCATTTGTATTGTCTTTTAATTTTTTTGTATTATAAATTATCTTTTGCATTACTGACTTTGTACTTTGTACACTGTTACTTGGTTTGTTTCATATTGAAGTCCCCATATGTCAAGTGGGTATTACAATTACGTTATGCGCTGTATGACGTCGCGCGTAGCGTTTGGCGGAATAAATGGCAATCCCTCATTTGCATACGTAGCCTTCTATATGAAACGTCTACCAGCACTGTAACATTTATTTCACCACCTTTCTGTTACGCTTGATTCCCTTTATGGTCATCCGTTAAATTAATTCACCTCGGTTTGTACTGCTTCTCGCACAATCAACTGCTGTAGTGACACTCCAGCTCATATATCGCTTGCTAATTAGCCCTTAAATTATTTTTTCTTCTAATTTAGCCTTACCCCTTCCATGTAAACCTGATGATTAATTTAAAGGGGCATGGGAGATTTTCTGATATCCATTTTCCTCTAAATTTACACTTGATAGGTTGTAGAACAACTACTGAAGAATGTGTAGAAGGTTTATGGACAAACAGATGCAAAACAAAACCAAACACTTTTTTGAACTTTCCGGAATTTCCTCATTCTCCTTTAATTCATTCTCCCTTATTCCATTTGCTCATCTCAAACATATCCCTGATTTCACCAAATTCACCCTGTTTGTTGTGACACATTGTGTCATATCTCGGTTAATTACCTTACTTTGTGCGTGTTTTACATGTTGGCAGTTATGGTAAATAACCTTTGTCGCATCTTGTAGTAAAATATTCTTCCTCGTCAGCCTAAAGTTTTGTGTTGTAATAGCAAACATTCTTATCACATTAGCTGTGTTTATTTTGAGTTAGACGTTCATGGGGGGGGGGCAATCATATATGAAATGGATATGGGTGTAAGGCTGACGCTTCCAAACCCAGACAACTCAAAAGTAGGGTTCTTTGGGTGAGAGACAGCCAAAATGCCCCAAATAGGGTGTCAAATTTGCAACATTTTCTATGGTGTCTTTTTAGATAATTTTGCAACAATTTCACCCAAAATAAGGGTCTTTGGATGAAAATTTTCTACATTTTCCTCAAAAATAGGGGTCTTTGGGTGACAGTTGTAACATTTTCAAAAAATATGGGGTCTTTGGGTGACAAGACCTAACGTGCGGTGGCCATCTCCAGTGACAGATTAATAAATATTCATCCTTTCCTTGTCTACCTGGAGAACTAAGTAGTTAAAATTTAAACAAAATTATATATCGTATTATGTAAATATACCGTTCTGATGATATCCGCTAGGAAAGCAAAGGACACCTTTCGGACCTAACACCTAAACCTATAGATAATATCTATCGTCCTTTACCAACCTTGGCTTGATAGCTCAGTTGGTAAGAGCGTCGTGCTAGTAATACGAAGGTCGTCGGTTCGAATCCGGTCAAGCGCACACAAAGAACTAAGTAGTTAAAATTCCAACAGATGCAAATGGAATACAAAGTCAGACAGAGAAGTGAAATCAAGTATAAGATCCAATAAGCGTAAATTGGTGGAGAACTTGGCAAATGACGCTGAAAGAGCAGCGAAGAATGGTCAAATGAAAACACTATATGATATAACCAGAAAATATGTAATAAAAAACCACGTCAAACATCAGCAATAAACAAGTTAATATCATAACAGATGACAAAGAAATAAAGATAAGATGGAAAGAACACTTTGAAGAAGTACTAAACAGAGACACCCCAACCAATCGAGTGGAAATTGAAAATATTGTAATTCCAGAGGTGGAGACCATTGGCATCAGCCTTGCAAGCAAAAGAGAAATCAAGAATGCAATCAGAAAATTAAAAAAAAGGCAGGAATGAACATGATAACACCAGAGTTATTGAAGGCAAACATTGAAACATCCACAGACAAACTGCAAAATATCATAAATGATATTTGGAATCAAGAGAAAATACCTCATGGCTGGAAGAAAGATACCAAAGAAAGGTGATCTATCTGAATGTGGAAATTGGATGGGAATAGCACTTCTACCAATAGCAAGCAAAGTGCTTGTAAAAAAATAATAAGGGTCAAAATGGCATTGATAAGAAGCACAGACCGGAAAAAGCAGGCTTCCGTGAAGGTCAAAGTACCACCGAACAGATATTCATCTTGAGAAATATTATTGAACAGTGCTTCGAATGACAATCTTCATTGGATATAAACTTCATTGACTTCGAAAAGGCTTTCGATTCAGTTCATAGGGAAAGGTGAGATCATGAGGCAGTATGGCATACCAAATAAAATCATCAACATAGTCAAAGTTAATTTACGAAGCTAGTGAATGTGCATTTCTAGACGATGGTGAAATGACAGAATGGTTCCAAGTAAAAACAGGTGCAAAACAAGGCTGCGTTATGTCTGTGTTTTTGTTTGTACTGGTAATAGACTGGGTGATGAGGAAGAACACCATGAACAACAACACTGGGATAAGATGGCAAATGATGTCATGCTTTGAAGACTTGGATTTGCTTTTGGCGATATTGCTCTATTGTCTTTAGCCATGCACTGAACAGTATTGCAACAGAAAAACCAAACAAAATGTCAAGTCTGCCAAAGAAAGTGGGAGAAGCGGCGAAGACCTTGTAAAATAACAAGAAGAAGAACTGATTCAGTTCAAATAGAAGAAAAGGGACATGAAGACGTGATGCGTTCACCTACCGGGATAGGTGCAATTGTCAGTAAAGAAGGTGGTGGAGGGAAATGAATGCATTAGCAGATCAATAAAGCCGAATATGCATTCATCAAAATTGAACCCATGTCTGGCGATTAAAGCGGTTTCAGAGATACAAATGTCACAAAGTTACAATGGCTGCGAAAACTGGAAAAGAACCATAGTGACGAGAGAACAGCTGGATTCTGAAGCGAAGATAGAATCAAGCTATTGGTGGCCAAATATCTCATACGATAGATTAAATCAACAAAAACTCAAGTCCCAGGATAAAAACAAGAAGTAAAAAAGGAAATGATGGAATTGGATGGACATGTATTGAGACAAGGAGAACCAATCACAATGCAGGAGTGCCTTGACTTGGCACCCCGGGGGAAGAAAAAAAGTTGGTAGACCAAAAACCACATTGGAGCAGGACAGTGGAAAAGGAAAGGAATCAAGTTGGGCACTTGGAGGCCATCGTGGATGCGGCAAGGAAATCTTGCAAAACAGAGAGATGAATGGAAAACGAGCGTGGAGGCCTTATTAGAGTATCAGCCCAGGAAGGTTTGATCAAACGAACGAGATACCAATATCTGAACGCGGGAAAATTAAGAGGAAAATATAACTTTTGCAAATATGAATGTCTGTCGGAGACCCGCTGCTGCATGTGGCCCCAGGAGAGGGGTAAAGTTACTATGGGGTCAAATGTTTGAACTGCTCTAAATCTCATGTATATGCCGCAACTTATTCCTTGGGTAACCACGAGTAAAAAAGTCAATGGGTCACATGCGTGTGGTGCTTTCTTTCAAAGATATTTGGGGAAAATACTAAAGGTCATTTGTTTATTCAAGGAAGGTCACCCTTTGTAAAAATATTTTTTTAAATGTTTAAGGATACTGATTCCAAATAATTGTAATACCAAGATTTCTCACGGGAAAAGTACTTTGTTTATGATGAAAAAGAGAAAGTGGAATTTCCCTAGTGTTGTTTGTACAAAACTGATCATGCACCTGTTATTTACATCAAGGTAGAGATTGTGCAAGAGATGAGCGGGATTCCCCGGAAGGCTAAATTTAGAAAATTTTTTTTTTTTTTTTTTTTTTTTTTTTTTTTTTTTTTATGATGTTATTTATGCAAGATGGTGCAATGCAGATGATGTCATTTATGTGAGACCCATTGGTCAGCTAGAGCAAGGTTATGTTTATGCATGATGATGCTGTAATGATTATTATTAGAGATAGGGGAATCTAGCTGTGAGATGTTAAATACTGCTCAATGGGGAGACCTTGGCCAGCAGTAGTAACCAGGAGCTATACAGTATAGTTATAGCTAGTTTTGATCTGCAATGAGTGACAGACCTGTACAATACATAGTGCCAGGATTTATTGTATTTTTAAATTGCAAGTGAGCGAAGCTTTAATTATTCTACTCTCGTCTTTGAAGCCAAAGGTGCTGGGAATCAAAAATAGGACAGATTTTGGATAGATAGAAATCGTGGTGATCTTGGACTGATATACTGTGGAATATTAGTGTCATCGAGTGACTTATTCAACCTTGTCGTCTTGAGCTACTGGGCAAAGTTATCTTCAGGACTGAGAAGTTTCCCATGGAATATTACCTGTGGATCTATACTTTGTATGCTGTCATTTTGGAGTCTTCGCTGTGAGGACACATCATCATTGAACTGCAACGCTACTTTTAGTTGGGGACATATTGAACTGAAAGACAAAAATATTAACATTGTGTGTATCATCAATGCATTGTAATTTGTGTTTTGGACATACCATATTCTTGAACCAATCTGATTAAAATCACTAAAACAGTGTTATTATATAAAATTTAGATCATTTGTGCACAAGGCTCATTTGTTTGTGTTTAAAGGGTATTTCTGACCTTTGACGCCTACGAGAAGTCATAACAATAGGTTTTACAAAACCCTTCCGGATATTTTTTCTAATTATTTTATATAAAGTTAATAGGATTCAGGGGCGGATCCAGGATTTCTCAATAGAGGGGGCGCCAAATTTCCAGGGCGCCCACAAAACTAGATCTACACGACCGCCGATGCCCTGTACCGTTATTCTTAGATATCTACATGGCGTCCTGTGCATTAAAAAGTCATTTTTATAGATCTACAGTGCGCCCAGCGCTCTATGCGGAGCCCGGCGCTCTGTGCTCTGCAAAAAATAGAGGCGCACCCTCTAAATCCGCCCCTGGGATTCATGATTACACTATCAGATCCTCTGATAATCTCCGACCGCCAAATTTCAACACCGATTTGGCACGTTCAGAAGACATGGGCCTCCTCTTTGGAATAAACTTAGTTCTGCCATTAAAAGCTGTACCTCGGTTTCTACTTTCAATAGAAGTATAATCTGAGACGAATATACCTAACAGAGTATAATAAACAGTTTTTGTTATCCCAGTATAATTAGTATATTGTAATTTCTCTCGCGAGTTATGTGTTTTGAAATAGTTGTATAATGTAATTATTTCATCCTCATATTATATCTGTATGTATCTCAAAATGCAAATTATGGTTAGCTTTTACCTCTGCCAACATATCGTTCTGTCCTGTTCCGTCATTTATGTTTATAGTTTGTTTTCACACTTTTTTGTAAGGGTGGTAAAGGCCGCAGGCGCTGTGCTCTTACTTGGTCAACCCACCATTTTCTTGTATCATCTTGCTTGATATTTATATTTTGGTGAATAAACTCTGAAAACAAAATTATATTGTGTGTAACTTCACCAGTGTCCCAAAGTGGCGTCATACATATAGGTCATAGTGACCATTTCTTGATTTTTTTTTTTTTTTGCAGCAGAAAGCAGATCAGGTTGACCTATAATGAACATAAAACAGTGTCTATATGATCCATGAAACATTATAGTGCCGAAGTTCTGTTCAGCTGTCTTGGTAACTTGCCATAACTGTGATTGGTCGTCAGTCCTGAATCCTCACTGTGTCGGTACTGCTTGGTATAATTTTACTGATTTTGAACATAGTTCTTGATAAGGTTGCGCCCAAACGTGTCACCCGCATAAAACAGCGTGCTGAGCCTAGATGACCTCAAGCATAATTATGTAGATATGATCAGGACCAGAGACAGTCGGATGGATAGAGGATTTTCTGATGTTCACTTACAACGAATACGCGACATTACGTAATTTAACTCAGAGGAAATAAAAAAATAAAGCATCTATTTTAGTCTACGCAAAGGTAAAATTGTTTCAATTGTAACGGCGCGGTGAGCTTTGTCATGAACTCAATCTAAACAGATCAAAATGAATAAGTCCCCCCCCGCTGGAACAAGGTATCATTTTTCTCAAAAAGTTCGCTCTTTACACCTGTTACAAAAGTAAAAATGTGACACTGCAAGGTTAACATTTTAATTGCAAAAAAATCAAACAAAAGTTGACTTCTCCTGAAATGACTTATTTAGAAAATGATGACGAATTAATTAAAAATGCTTAAAAGGAATTGCACAGTCAATCTTTAATGAATCATGTTTTGTGGCGGGTTATACGCATGTCAAAGAACATGTCATATTAAAAACCTTTACACATACTTACACACATATTTAAATACAAATCAGGAATCTATGGAATTTAAAGGCACAAATGCTACAAAACTCAAAAATGTGCAGAATTTTGCCAACCATTGAGAGCCCGACAAAGTCACAATGGGAGAAGAAAAATCACTTCAGTTCTCGATCCAAATCACAAAATTACCCTTTTAAAAGCACTATTACCAAGAAAAACAGACTCTTCCCTGCTGATAGGGTGTTTAAATTAAATTTTAAATCAAACTGAGTATAAATTTTAATCTTTTTTAAAAATGTTGACATTTCCTCACCAATTTCCCAAGGCTAACGTTATGGAACCAGATTGATGATGATCCTAATTGAGGCAAGTCCGGGGGATGAGTTTCGGATCAAAGTGCTCCCTTAAATTTGAAATTTGGTCCCCCGTTCGCATATTACTAATATTACCGTTACAAACAAGTGCACAAACCACCGTTTTCCGATCGTCTCCAATTCACACGTTGCCACAGTGACCTTGGGCGACTGCCGATTATACAGCGGGCAACGGCTAGCAATTTGATTCTGGAACTTGAGTCCATGACTGCATGATGATCCCCGGATGATCCGCGCCAACCAGTCTTACTAAGTCCCCCTGGCTCCATGCCTGTTCAAACCATCTCCCCGGGCTGAAACACCACTGGGGGACAGTTAGATCAGGGGTATCATGACCTGCCCCTATGGCCTATACACTACAAACCCACAGGGTGTCCTCGAACATATCACCCCTCGAAACACCAGACCGCGAAACACCAGTCCCGGAAGTAAATTCCCTTCCGGTCTGATGTTTCGAGGTCTGATGTTTCTAGACAGCCACCCGGGGGGGGGATGTCTAGAAACATCAGACCTCGAAACAAACATCAGACCATCAGACCCGGAAGTGATTTTTTTTTGCCGAAGGCAAACCTTTTACTTCCGGGTCTGAAATGTTTCGGGTCTGATGTTTCTAGAAACCCGGGGGGATGTCTAGAAACAATCAACCTCTAAACATCAGACATCAGACCCAGGAAGTGAAGTTACTTCCGGGTCTGATGTTTCGAGGTGGATTTTCTAGACACCCGGTGGGATGTCTAGAAACCATCAACCTCGAAACAACAGACCACAGACCCGGAATGATTTTTGTTTTTTGCCGAATCAACATTTTACTTCCGGGTTTGAGGTTTGTTGTTTCTAGGTCTGATGTGTTCCTATAGACACCCGGGGGGGATGTCTAGAACATCAGACCTAGAAACATTCAGACCCGGCAGTAAAATGTTGACTTCGAAGTCAAAATTTTCCCCAGAAGTGAAATGCTGACTTCCGGGTCTGATGTTTGAAATTCAAGTAGACCCTCACCGTGCGTACACTGGAGGCGTTTGCCTGGTTTTCTCTTCTCCTCCCTGCCGCTAAATTGAGGGGGCCGGCCAGTCGAAAGAGAAAGGGACGATATGGCCGGGGTTGCGGGAGGAGGTGTCCTCCCTTTACGGGCAAACCTTTGCACCGTTCGCTTACTAAGACACATTTTCCCATGCATGCTAATTTAGTAGAAACAATTTGATTAACAAGTGTTATGGGAAACGTAATTCATGGCCAACCGTTTTAAAAAACTGTGGGGGTGCGGTAAGGATGTAAGTTTTGGAGTATTTAGTTTTCCCGACATGTTTTCTATGAATAGTAGATAAGTAGATAGACCCGATTTAAAATTGCAATTAATTAATAAAAAAAGAAAAATTAAAAAAAAAAAAAAAAAAAAAAAAAATGGGGACTTTTGGAACGACCTTTATCTGAAATGCGGGGCTTGTGGAACTGAGTTTGAGTAAAATGATATTCTTGGTGAGCGGCTAGCAAGTAGTGAAAGGGGTGTATTTTAGAGCAACGCACGTCCATTTGGTTCAAGTCGGGGTCCAAGTCCAGGGCAACTCCCCTTGTCACGCCCTGGAAGTAATAGCAGATGTGTTTTTCTCTCTACTTTTTTTTCATTTTTGTTTTTATAACTTGCTTACAAAACTTCTCAACAGACGGGTAAATAGTCAACAATTCCAGGGACAGTCTCCCCCACATGTTTTAATGAAGCGTGTGTCCTCCTCTTAGTACAGAAAACATAGATTCCTCGCATTTTGAAGTCACTTCCGGTCTGATGTCTGATGTGTCTAGGTCTGATTTTTAGACCATCCCCAGCCCCCGGGTGTCTGGAAACATCAGACCTAGAAACCACAGCGCCCGGAAATAACTTCACCATCATTCTTGGTGATTTTACTGCTGAGGTAACTGCCTAAACAACCAAAGAGGATTGTCAAGGCATTAAAAAATTTTGGCCATATGTTAGATTGAAGCAGCTTTATTGACCAACCCCTAGCGTCACCGAGACAACTAAGTCTGCAATGATCTTATTTTTGTGGTCGACCCTCTGGAAATATGCCAATCTGGT
>JAMKCH010043669.1:0-43953 GCA_023653785.1 Ophioderma brevispina | reverse complement strand
TTCACAATAATCAAGTTCTAGTCCCGCTAGGGGTATCAAATCAGTTGTGATTGTGACTGGTTCAATGATACAAATAGGAAAAATTAACCTAAAAGCCCTAAACATATCAGCAAAATAACCCCAAATGTGTAATTTTCCTTGCAGTAGCACACGGTGTCATTTTTCTTGTATATTAGATATTTTAAAGGTATATTTTTATTCACGTCTTTAGAACAGGTCCCGCAAGGGGTATAATTTCACTGCAAATTGGTCCTGTTAGGGGTGTATTTTCACTGAAAACTCGCCAAAAACTGGTCCCGTTAGGGGTATATTTTCACTGAAAATTGGTCCCGTTAGGGGTCACCTTCAGAACCCCTGGAACGAGCATGGGTACCCAACAAAAAAAAAAAAAAAAAAAAAAAAGTGCGACATTACGTCGCTTCGCGACGCTAAAGGGGCCCCACCTTAAGCTGCTGATATTGCCCTTTTCCTTAAATCCGCCACTGCGCAGTAGAGCCACTGTTCCGGCGGTCCGGTAAGTATTTCCCACGGTGTTATCAATAGCTCAAAGAGAATAATGTGTAAATGAAAACTAAATCTCAAATATCTCCAGAAAACGAATGGGTTCTATGAATGTTTTGCATCAGAGGGTCCGTTACTATTTTTGAATATGTAGGCCTATCGTAGTTGGATCAGTGAACATTTTTATCGGCTACTTCGAGCTACTTCGGTGCTCACACGAAAAGTGAACACGCAATGGGCTATTCCAGAAAAAAATGCCCCCCCCCCATAGAGGGCAACAATTTTTGTTCACAAAATATCTGGAATTCCTGGCTATCCTTCCATGAACTATCTGGAATTCCAGACGCTACCTTCCGTAAATTACCAGGAATTCCAAACACTAGGCCTACCTTCCATAAATTCCAGGAATTCTAATTCCCAGATGATTATGGTTAGGGGTATAGAGGGTGTTGAAAATATTGATTTTCCTCTGAAAATCATATAAACACTGGAATTCCGTCACCCTCTATACCTAAAATGGCTGGAATTCCCACCCCGTTTTAGACATTAAATTCTGGAATTCCAGCTTTCAAAAGTGACAAAAAGTCTGGAATTCCGGTGCCCTCTATAGGGGGGGGGCATTTTTTCTGGAATAGCCCAATCTCTACGGTCGTATCCATTTTACTCACAATCCCGGGGGGCCTACTCGAAATAATACTTGTAGGCCTAAGCACCCGCGTGAAAGAAAACGCGGATTAGGGTGCTTTTGAAAGGCAAAACGCGGATCCGCGCGTATCCGCGTTTAGGGTCTCAAAATAGCTGATTTAGCAGAAGAAAGGGTGTTTTTTAGTAGGAATATCCTCGCTTAGGGTACTTGTTAAAAATGATCCAACTAGCGGTGATATATTCATTACTTATTGACATAATCCAGCGATTTTACAAAACATTTTTGTCGGCCGTATTTTGTGCCATCTTTACGGTTTTCGGAGCCGGCCCGAGATCTGCATACCGTGCCGTCTATATCGTTCTATTTTATACCCGGAAGTAACCAGGCGCGTAGCTCCCATAGGGACAGAGTGGACCAAGTCCACGGGCCCCGAGAGGATAGGGGCCCCAAGAGATTAAGAAAAAAGATAGAGGGGGAGTGAGACAAAACAATGATAAATTTGCAAAATTTCAAAACAGAGGGGGCCTAATGCTACCACACTGTTAAACTGGTATTTTTTAATTCAGGGGCCCCCTTCTATAGAATACATTCTACTGGTAACAAGAGAGGCCCTATCTTACTGTCATGTAATCAAGTCTGAAGTTTGATACCGAATATGTCAATCTAGGCGGGTTCTCATTTAAAATGACTATGAGCCAATTATCAGGGCCGCTATACCAAATTATAATGGCGTTGGATTCAGTGCTTTGTTTGTGTGACTCCGTAATTTTTTTGTCCCCCCCCCCCCCCCGTACTTGGGACATTTTGGGATCACTTCGATCCTATGTGACGCAAATGGGAATTCAACCGAACAATGTACTCATTACTACTAGACTAGTTTTTATCCCCTGGCTTGAAAGCAGAGGGGGATATTTTAAGGGTGCGCGTGTCCGTATGTGTGTGTTCCAGTTTGGTTTAGGTTTTGGTTAGGTTTCGTTTTTTTGTGTCTCCTAAAAAAGTTGAAGTCGATTTAAACCACTTTTGGGTAAAGGTACAATATGGGTGTTCCTTCATATTTGGATGGTTTCAAAGGTCATGGACCAAGGTCAAAGGTCATCTGAGGTCATGTCCAGACTGCCATCTTGCCAGCGGGTTCCGTTTCTTGCAGTATTTTTCTAGAATAAATGAGCAATTGGGTCCCCGAAAGTTCTAGAGATAAATGAAGTTTAGATAAAAAGCAAAGGCCATGGAGTGGCCTAGAAGACTAAATAAAGACAAGTGTGGTTCAGTTTACCCTGTTATGGCCCAAATATCTATGTTGTGTTTTCTTCCTAAAATTTTGGGACCAACTTCTTGCCGTATTTGATACAATGGCCACGTTCAGCCCTGACTTGCTATTTCATTAAGTATACACACGAGTTTATTTCTTCGCAAATGGCGAAATCGGCCCCCGGAAATTAAAGGACCCTACTAAATATATTGGAGCGGAAGCAAGTGCCGCCCAAAGCATGCCCCCCCCCCGAAAATTAGTGATTTTCTGCACACCTGCCCATTTACAGTGCAACACATCGCCTATACAATACTAACACATTTTTAATATATGCTTGCCCCTGAAATGTATGTGCCCGCCCTTTTGCCCCCCCCCGAAACAAACTAGTTCCATAAATGTACTCCCTATAACTTCATCTCCAGGAACCAAAGTTTTATTTAATGGCCTTCACCAAGGAGGATTAAAATAAGGAAATGACACTTGTTTAACGAACAGTGGTCCCTGGGGCTTGGATTACAGGGGGCGCTATATAACGACTCCGGTTAGATTTTAAGGGGTAACAACAGCACTGAAAGTCCAGGCAAAACGCGGGGCTAGGCGAAATAATCTGTGACTATTTGGCCTTAAAAACGTAAAAATTGGTGTTATAAATGAAGCTGTGAATTCTGAATTGCTATAATATAGAATATACGGTTTATTTAGTTCTTTTTATACCCAAAGAAATTGTATTTCCAAGGGATTTCAAATTGAAGGGACCCGAATGTGTAGACTGCAAGGCTGTGACAAAATATATAAACCTTGATTCATAAAATAGATTCAATAAACCTAAGACACATAAAGGAAGCTAATTTTGATACTAACATACCAAATTCAACCTTGATAAATAACTGAAAGAGCATTTGAAAAACAAAATCTTAACATTGTGAAACATGCAGGGTAGAAACCCCTTAAATGGATGGGCCTTGGTGCAATCGAGGGCGCTATTTATAGCCGATCCTGCAATGCGAAGTATACTATCATGGTTACAACAAAACGGAGAACACGTAACTCTATACCGTGAGGTTATAAATACAGAGGGACCAAATTTGTTGGGTAATGGCACGACTTTCGTATTTTGCCATAGCCATATTGAAGGGGTAAAGGTAGCAAAAGAAGACAGGCGCTTAAGTTCACCCCCTGCCTACATACACTACAAATCCTAACCCGTAAGGCCAAAATGAAAAAAAATATCATCTCTAACACTAATTTCTAAAATTTGAAAATTGCTCAAGATTTTTGAGGTCTTGGATTCGAAAGTATTATGTAGGCTCTTGTTCATAGATGCATTCATTTGTGCTTGGTAAACGTTATCGCAAGTTTTTCGCTGCATCACCTATAGGGGCCCAATGTTGTTTTTGGTCCACGGGCCCCAACATGCTAGCTATAACGGCCACTGGAGTAACTGAGTTAGTGCGTCCGTCGATAACTAGGCCTACATCGAGCATTAAATTTGTCGCAAGATAGTGCCCGTAATTTTAAAACATTAACGTTCGTTTTTCACTTTTGTACTAACTCCAGAATAATTAACTTTTCTGAGGCTGAAACTACGGAGGCTGAAACTAAGGTGCTGTCTAGGGGCTTAAAGTTTTGCCCCACCCCTCGTCGCATAAACACTGTTGAAATGAAGTCTGATCTTACTCAGTTTGCTAGAAGACTTCGTCTTAAAGAATATTTCTTCAAGTCGGACAGCAAGGACTCTGCTAGTGATGATGTTGGCTCTATTGGAAAGCATCCCTTGCTCCGAAAGGAGTCCCATTTTACGCAAACTTGTTTCTTGATGCTTACATTAAAGCTGTGGAAACTGAGATCTGTAATGTTCCTCCTAGAAAAGTTTATTCCAACATCAGTACTGAAGAAGAGTGTGCCATCACTAAGCTACAGAATAATCAGTCCGTGTAGTAATTAAGGAGGCGGATAAGGGATCAGCCATCGTTATCATGGATACGGAAGCGTATATAGCAGAGTGCCATCGCCAACTCAATGATACTACATACTACCATCGTTTGAAGAAAGATCCTACTACCGAATTTGCTCGCAAAGTTACTTTGGCTGTTAAAGAGGCTCATTCTGCTGGCGTTATTGACGAGGATATGCGATCGGTTCAAAATCCCACCCACGCTAAGCCGGGTCGTTTCTACATTCTACCAAAGATTCATAAGAGTCACGACCATTTTCCTGTTGGTAGACCCATCATCAGTGGTTGTGGTACAGCTACAGAAAAAATCTCTTTGTTTGTGGATCTTCATCTTAAACCACATGTTAAGACACTCCCCTCTTATGTTGAAGATGACAATGATTTCTTACGCAAATTGATCCACATCAATACCCATCATGGTCCACTACCTGATGAGACTATCTTATGTACTATGGACGTTACATCATTGTACACCAACATACCGACTCATGATTTTATTGAAGCTTGCCGTCACTACTTAGTCCGTCAACACCACATTTCTAAGGTCAACATTCTCACCAAGTTCATGGAACTTGTTCTTACTCAGAATAATTTTGAGTTTGCCGGGGAACACTTCATTCAGATTCTTGGGACAGCGATTGGTACTCGTATGGCACCCTCTGGGGCATGTCTATTTATGAGTCGTTTAGAAGAGGAGTTTCTGTTTTTGGCATCTCACAAACCACTCATCTGGCTTCGTTACATCGATGACGTTTTTCTGATATGGACATACGGCCAAGAAGAACTTGAGAAGTTTGTTACTTTCTGTAATTCGAGACACCCAATGATTAAGTTTACAGCAGAAAGATCCACACAGTCCATCCCATTTCTTGATATTATGGTTAATCTTCGCAATGGTTATTTGGAGACGGATTTGTACTCTAAACCCACAGATACTCACCAGTACCTTCAATGGTCTTCATGTCATCCAAAACATACCAAACAGAGTCTTCCGTATAGTTTGGCATTTAGATTAAGACGTATCTGCTCCTCTGATGACACTTTGAACACAAGGATTATTCAGAAGATCATCTTATGGCAAGAGGGTATCCTACCAAAGTTATTGAAAAAGAAACCAAGAAAGCTATAAGCATTCCTAGAGATCAAGCTCTTCAACCTCAACAAACTGATACCAAGTCTAAAGATCGTGTTCCTTTTGACTCGTCACATTCAACTCTTGCTACTGCAATCCACAAGTATTTGCCAATCCTGCACTCTTCTAGACGTTGCAAAGAAGCTATCTCGGAGGCTCATATGGTTGCTTTTCGGAGGCCATCAAAGACAAGCTTGTCCGCACTACTACATGTTACTGGGGAAGAGTTTATAATCAGACAGTCGTTGAACTGCCAGTCCACCAATGTTGTGTATTTGATCACTTGTAAGAAATGTGGGATGCAGTATGTGGGCGAGACTAAAAGAGCCCTTAAAACCCGCTTGCTGGAACATTATGGTGACACCAAACATCAAAGAGATAAACCTGTTGCCCGCCATTTTAATCAAGCCAACCACACTGCTGAAGATATCATCATTTTAGCCATTGATAGACCGGGCAGCAAAAATCTTTACCAGAGGCAGGCTCTTGAGGCTAAGTGGATTGAAAAGTTGGCAACTTTTGCTCCTAGGGGAATAAATCTTAAGGGTGTTCATTGAGTAGGCTACTCTGATCTTCCTCTCTCCCCTACTTTAGCTTTTATATACTTTTGTTTTCAAAAATTGGATCACCTTGGCTTGCTTAGCACACTGCTGTATGCCCTGGGAGCGGGAGTTAACGCGTGGAGACGTTAATACCGCCTGGACGACCCACCTAGGTGGGCTATGCAGTTAGGAGTTGTTGAGTTTTGTCAACAGTGGTCCGTCCATTTTTTCAGGTTTTAGATTTTTGGATATTTTCAAATCTTTTCCTTCTGTGTTTTTGTATTATTCTTGTTTTATATTTTTGATCAGAGTGGCCTACCATACTTTTCTGTGCTTCTAGCCTATTTGGCTGTCTAGACCTCTTTATTCATACCCTATTGATTTCAGATTTCTCTAATCTGATTTCCTCTTTTTGTTATCTGGTTTATCCTCCTCTTATTCAGATTTTTTTGTTGATTTCTTCTTTGTAATCGGCTATTTTGCTCAAAATATAAATGGTCAAAATAATGATTTGTAAACAAAAGTTGATACTTTGGATGGTTCCTGGTGTTTTGCCTTCTTTGGGTTACTCGTGTGTTAAGCAGCCTAATTTATTGCCCCATTCACTTTTAATTTTAGAGTTTTTGTTAATCTCCACTTATTTCAATGCATTTTTGGTTGCCGTAATATTTTCACATTTGTTTACTCTATTTTGCTTGTTTTAAAGTTACAAGTAAATGCACAGATCTCCGAAGCGCGGGATCTGTGGAACCAAGTTTTCTCTCCCGGCCCCTGTATGCAGCAGCACGGTACACATAGGATGTTTAAGCTCATGCTTTCCGAATTTACACCATGGTTCTGATCTTTCCGCTTATTTGTCTCGCCCAGTGGCGTAGCCAGAGGGGGGCAGGGGGCCGCCCCCAATAATTGATTTCGTCGGTTGAGATGAGCCCGTCGGTTCACTTGAAAAATTCAGGTCATGGCACTTGCAGGCCGGATTGTCGGCAAAGTATAGGTTTAAAGTTCAATGGACAGCGTGCGAAAGGTAAATTTTACAAAATCGTACAAAAATTAGCCCTCAGAAGACATTTAAAGCATATAAAACCCAAAATTTTCAGGGGGCTTCGCCCCCTGGACCCCAACAAAAAAAAAAAAAAAAAAAACCCCCCCCCCCCCCCCCCCAAATATGAAAATCCTAGCTACGCCACTGGTCTCGCCGTTGCTGCATGCAGGGATTGAATTCTTTTACATCACCCATTATCAATGACCTATATAATTTCTAGTCTCTGGTACTGTATTTGTATAATTTTGGTCATATCCGCCTTGTTATAATTATTTGATTACAATTTTCACGATTACTCATGTGTTAAGCAGCCTAATATTTTGCCCTATTCACTTTTCATTTTGATTTTTCGTTAATCTCCACTTATTTCAATTCATTTTTGGTTATAGTAATATTTTCACATTGTTTGCTCTATTTTGCTTGTTTTAAAGTTACACATAGGGGCCTAAATGCACTGATCTCTGAAGCGTGGGTTCTGTGGAAACAAGATTTCTCTCCCTGTATGCAGCACAGTACTTTATATGGATTTTAAGCCTGTGTCTTATGCCTTGTCTTGCTGAATGCATGCAGAGATTGAATTCTTTGAACCACACTTTATTATTGACCTATATAAATTACACACGTTATTATTGTTCTATATAAATTCCAAGTCCCTTGTGTCAACCCCTTTTGTATAATTTTGCCAAATCATCATTGCCATAATTATTTTATTATGCTACTTTAAGTCTGTGGTAACTTCATTTGTATAATTTTGGCATATCTTTCATGTTATAATTTTGCCAAGTTAATTTATTTGGCACATACATTTGACAACATTGTATCGCTACCTCGTTTAATTTTAATTCTCAAACACCCCAGGTTTTTTTTGGTATTATTTTTTTTTCTTCAATTGTATTTAGTTAGATTTTTTTCTGACTGTAAATTTCTTGATGAACACTTTTTTGCTAACATTGGTAAAACTCTTGCTGATAAAATCTCAGACCCGCCCAGTGATTATACACCACCTTTATCATCTTTTAATAATCCAAAAACATGTTTATTTATCCCACAAGTCTTTTTCTTCCGGCATTGTCCCATCCTTATTGAAAGAGGCTTGTGTTATACCTGTATTCAAAACTGGAGAATAAGCACGATTTTACAAATTACAGACCGAATTCAATCCTTCCAGCTATCTCCAAACTCCTTGAAAAGATTGTGTACAATCTTATTTTTGACTTCATAACCCGTCATAATATACTCACATCCACCAATTTGGCTTTAGGCCTAAGCGATCGACATACATGGCAATCAACGAGCTTTACTGCAACATAGCCAAAAACTTCATACCATAGGCATTTTTCTTGATCTTAGTAAAGCCTTTGATACCATAAATCATGATATTTTACTTCATAAACTTAATATTTATGGTATCAGAGGCCTTGCCAACAGTTGGATAAAAAATTACCTCTCTGGCAGGAAACAAAGGATTTCATTTAACAACATCTTATCTGAAACAGCAAATGTCATATGTGGAGTTCCGCAGGGGTCTATTCTGGGACCCCTATTATTCTTATTATATATTAATGACCTCCCATCATGCTCCAAAATACCCCCACTTTATTTTATTTGCTGACGACACAAACATTTTGTTTTCACACCATGACCCTAAAACATTGGAAACAATTATAAACACTGAATTAATTAGCATTAAATTGGTTTAAACTAAATAAGTTATCTCTCAACATTAAAAAAACTAATTACATCATATTTAAAAATAAGCACTGTAATAAACAAGACATTACGCCTAAGCTTAAAATAGATAATACACTAATTCAGCAAGTAGATACTACTAAATTTCTAGGCCTACTTTTTGATCACAATTTATCATGGACTTCTCAAACACAGCATGTTTCTAAAATACAATGGTATAATACGTAAGGTTCGACCATTCCTCCCACCTGAGTCATTGAAAACATGTACAATTCTCTTGTTCTACCTTATTTTTCTTATGGGGCAATGATATGGGCCGATTCCAACAATGCCAATCTTTACTCGCTCTTTTTACTTCAAAAAGAATTATTAGAACATGCACTAACTCTATTTGGCTTGCTCATACTGACCCCCTTTTTTCATCACTCAAAACTCTGAAGATTTATGATATCTACAAACTACGGCTTGCATCTTTTATGTAAAAAAAAAAAAAAAAAAAAAAAAAAAAAAAAAAAAAAAAAAAAAAAAAAAAAAAAAAAAAAAAAAAACTCCGTCCTTTGCATCATTTAAAACTAACTTAAAAATACACTCATCAGTTTCTATAACAATGACCTCTCTCCATAACTTCATTTCTTGCATTCAACTTTTGGCTTATTTTCTTGAAAATAGGAAATGTACAGTCGGTCTGTTCTCGTTTGTCTTGTTTGTCCTGTCTAGTCATTTGTTGGTATTGGTCGTACAACATTGTCATTTGTCCTGTTTTTCATTGTTGCTTATAAATATGCACACATGTTTATTGCCTGTTTTAAATCCAGGACCCAATTGTACTATAGCTTATACAAGTTCAATTACATGTATTATTAATATTACATTTTAATGCAATTCACATGTTCTTTTGTATTTTTGTAATTTCATATTATTAATTGAGTTCCTGGTAAATGTTTGTACATACAATCTATGTTTGTAACCTTTGAATTCAAGGGCACTGCAACTCCACGCTATGCGTTTAGCAGTGTCCTCATCTCAATTCGCCATTATTGCTTATCGTGCATAATTATATTGTATATGTTTGTATATTTTATGTTGAGATGAAATAAATTTGATTGATTGATTGAATAGTTGATGAGCATGGGCCTGGACCAAAAATCAGCTATTTTGGTTCAAAATAATCAAAATAACTACCCCTGATCCAGTTGCAATGTCAATCCTTGTTTAGGGGATATATTTCATATCAAGTCCTCACTTAGGGTGTTTGAGCATTATCAATCCTTGTTTTGGGTATATATTTCATCCGAGTCCTCGGATAGGGTATCTTTGCTTGGGTAAAATCCTTGTTTAGGGTCGGTTTGAAGAAGTTTTGGCATCCTAGCTTAGAGTCATTTTTGAAAGTCAATTCACGCGCGTGCTTACAACATTTACACATGAGTGCCCCCCAAAAAAAAAAAAAAAAAAAAAAAAAAAAAAAAAAAAAAAAAAAAAAAAAAAAAAAAAAAAAAAAAAAATGAGAATTTTCAAACACTGATTTCAATTTACGACATTTTTTTTCAATTATAGAAACAGGATTACGTACTTACCGGGTCGCCGTAAGCCACTGTCATGTGTGGAGCTGTTGCAGATGTGCAGGTGGCTGATGACTATGCGTTTTTGGCCCTAAGATATGTAGGGGCGCAGATCTGAAGCCAAAACGCACTGAACCGGAAAGTTGAGTACATACAGGATTTTTTTGGATAAAATGAAAGATAAATGTTTGAAGTCCCTCCAAAAGTTTTTGACATGGTTTATCAAATTTGCATATTTTTTTATACACTTAGTACAGGGTGAGTAAAAAAAAAATGACCCTGGTTTTGTGTCCTTCATTTGAAATTTTAAATACTTAATTACATAGTTGGTATCCTGTTGTTCATTATCTTTGAATTTGCTGCAAAAAATTCCCAATCTGAATAGATTATAGATTGATGTGGCATTTGGTTTAAATGTTGAATGGGCCGCCCCTGTTTGTGGTAAGAGAAGAACCTGGGCAGTCAAAAGCACCTATACTTTCATGGGGAAAATTCTGTTTTTTTGCTCTAACTTTTGTTTCGAATTAAATAATACTAATTTCTTATCACGCAAATAACTAATGCTACCCATCCTTTAACATTTTGTGCCCAATTTAGATCAGGAAGATTCTGCCAAGTAATTTAATAACCAGATTTATGTGGTCTGTCCCACAGAAACTCGGGCTGATTTTTGCCCTGCCACTTGTATTCAAGGTGGAATATCATGTTTCGTGTACGCCTCCCAAAACGTACCATAAGCGCGTATTTCACTTGGCAAAGAAAACACCCCCTAGCAGTATTTTTTTGGTTGCTTTGCTTACCCTAAACAAGTACTTTGGGCTTGATTTTTGCTACCCTTAATGATTGTTTTTGGGGTTTTAATTTTTAAAACACTAATACACCTCTAAACAAGTGAAGACCGTTTTGTGTTTTGAGCGCCACGAGTGACTTTAAGTCCATAAGTTGATGTTTTGGCTGTTACAGCCTCAAAATTTTTAAAAGATTTTTTTTTTGTAAAGGAAATACATAAGATTATAAAAATCTACAATTTAAATTTAGCATAGTTTGTATGGGAACATACTGTGGGATGATATTGGGAAGAAAACGTGCTGCGGCGCAATTGATTACAAGGGATAATCAATATACGATTTTGGACTTTAGTACTTGGGGGTTTGCGCTAAATTGGCGTAAATGTACCGCCTTTTGATGGCTAAAACTGTTCACAATTTTTCCTCAACATTCCTACAACGGTGGACTAAATAATCGCTAACCCTCCATACTGGGGACTAAAACCCGGGACAAGTGTGTTGGGCCGGGCAATTGATTACGAGAAGAAATCAATAAACGATTTTTTTTTTTTGACTAGTACCTTTTTGCGCTCAAGGAGTAATGCACTGTGTTTCATTTGCTGAAAACGTCAACATTTGTCTAGGATTTCTTAAAAGTGGCCAAAACAGCAACAAGCAGTAAATTTTTTATGCATTTTTTTCAAAATCACCGTATTTTTATCTTGACATCCTGTTATCTGTCTTAACTCATTAAATTATCACCATTGAGTTGTAGGTTGCTATGTATATCACTGTTGCTATGGGTGGACTTAAGTACTTTTTGACCTCAAATTGGCGTTATTGCAAAAAAATCCTGCCCCCTAAAAGTGTTAAACAAAAACATAATTACTATATTTCATGACCCCTAAGGAACTCAAAACCAGTGATAACTCAATTTGGCCAAATGTGGAGTTAAGTACTTTTTGCGCTCAGGTCTTCAAGTATTTTGACATCATTTTGCTACACTGTAATTTCATATAGCCTATAGATACTCAAAAGAGTATAGGCTCTTATTGTAACTGGCCCTGATAAAGGATTTTTTACACATGATTTCATTGAAGTTTTTTATTTCACTCTTTTGTGTAAAAGCATCAATTTTCGCATTATCTACAAGCCTATAGTTTAAAATTTAAAAAATCCATTCATTTCAATTTCAGTCTTAAAGTGTCTGTATTCTTTGAAATTAATGGTCTTATCTAGTGATCCGTAACTTGACAGCTTTTTTTTTTCCCTGCATATTCATATCAGCGTTCAGCCATTTCATTGAACTAAGTAAAACCCGGACTAAAATCTCATTACCACCCTTATTTTGATTCACATAAATTAGAGACAGACCCTAATACTGTTTCTACGCACATAGCTACATCTAACGATCATTCTTAGTGAAAATAACACGCGAAATGAAACTCCAAATGATAAAGGCTATATATGTATGAGACGGCGATGATAGAGAAAATTAAGCTAAAATCAGGCTGAAAATGGTTACAATAATCACTCGGGGAATGTACAATGTTGTTAAACACAAAGACATCGGGAACAAACCCACGATTTTCCTCACCAGCATTTTTTAAAATGTAATTTTTTTACAAGTACTCAAAATATCGACACCATAAAAAAACGTATTTTTCGACGTGAAAGCCTACCCTTATTTTGAATTTTTGACGATTTTGAATACCTAAACTAAACAATGGGTGCGGCGGGCGTACATCGCCTGATCTCGAAAAACGACCTAACGACCTGGTCACGAGCAGATTAATCCACCTTGGCATCCAAGTGGCCCCCCGGTATAGGCCCGCCTACATTCTTTTGAATCATAGTCCGCTTTAACCCCTAGCTGACGGATTTCCCATTTGAAAGCATCGGCGGGCCAATAAACAGCAATGATTCCCCAAATGATGATAAGGGGGCATGTTCCTGTTTAGGTCAATAATGCGGTATCTTTAAAGTGTAAAAGCCAGTGAATAAGTTTTATTTGACAACAATTTTTTTTTCAAGATTGCATATTTTGGTCTACAATAATATACAATACTTTAAACCTCACAGGGTGGCTCCGATTCTGTTCCTTCATCTGGTAATATTCATTCACTCCTCCAGATCAACAACCGATATCAGTATCATTTAAATTTATTTTTCAATGATTTTTATTTGAGTGATGAGGGAACCTAGAAACGTTAAGAGGCATCGATGGTACGCTGTTGACTGAAGGTTTGTGGGGTTCACTAGCCACTTTCTTCTGCAGTCAATGGACACTGATTTGCTTCGCTGAACGATTCTTGGAGAGTTTTTTTTTTTTTTTTTGGCCCTAAATCATGCTCCAGGAGCATAATATTTTTCAACGCGTCGTCTCATGTGGCGCTATTCAGTATTATGTTGTCGCTTTCTTTATTCCGTTATGTTTATATTGAAGTTTACAACAGAAACGACTTCCTGCCGGCTCGGATAGCGTGGCGTGTGTCATGTGGGCGCTCGTACTTGTTAGCCTAAAGGTCGTGGGTTCGACATCCCACTCCAGGAACAAATTTAGTTTTAATGATTTTATTTGGTAATTTTAGAGTTGGACCTTGAATCAATAAAAACATTCAGTAGAAAATAGTTGATAGCTGCCTTATGATATAATAAGACTGGTCCATGGTCCCTGGAGCATGATTTCGGGCCAGAATCGCCGACGTGCTCGCTGACGCCCTGGCGCGCCGTTTAAGTTTCTGTGAATCCGTGGACAGAGCGCACAACAGACTACTTGATTCAAACGCCTGAAGCTTGGCTATCCCAACCGATGTGAATGATCTTGCAGGCTGTCAGATGATCCCAATAATGTTTTACTGAAAAAATCAAAAATGGCGGACACATCAGGGTCAATTTTTTTTGACTCGCCCTGTATTTTTACAAAATCGTGCTCTAATTTAAAGACGGACGTATTTTTCAGCATGCGACTTCTTGCACTTTTTAGTCATATTGCACGAAATTCAAAATGACATAACTATCATTTGCAAATCCATCGCTCTTTGGATGTGTATATAACCCTCAAAATTTGATCAAATATTATTTCTTAATTTATTTGGGAAAAGATTTCTCACGGGAACAATACTTTGTTTACTAAAAAGAGAAAGGGAATTCCCCTAGTGCTGTTGTTGAGAGATGCACCTGTTGTTGACAACTAGACAGGTGATTGGTAATTCTCCCAGATGTAAACTTAGAAACTGAGTCACTTGTTTTTTTGCTTTAAATCAAAACATGTTGCCTGAAGTCAGGGATTCCCCATATAAGTTCTATATATGAGTGATGTCATTTATGTGAATTCCGATTGGTCAGAAGCTAGGTAGGTTATGTTATGCATGATGATTAATGATGATTGTTCGAAAGGGGAATCTAGCTGTGTGTAGTTAAATAGTACTTGACTGAAGGACTGAGGCCAGCAGATATAATCACGAGCTAAACCAGAACTCTGGAGCTATACAGTATAAATTATAGCTAATTAACTATACAATAAGGGTAGATTTGAGTTCTACATCAAGTGCCAGGATTTAATACCTTTGGATGCCGCCGCCGGAGCCTTGAAGCTACATTGTCTGCTGTCTTCTTTTAAGCTAAAGAGCTTCCTTTTTGAATCAAAAAGGGATTCCATTTTTTTGGCGCCTACATGAGGACATTAACGGTAGACTGATGGTGGTAGAATAACACTGGACTGTACTTTCAGAATATTAGTTTCGTCGAGGGGAAACCCTCTCGTCTTGAACTGCTGGACCGATTTACCTTCAGGACTGAGAAGATTCCCTTAGAATATATTACCTGAGGATTTTTATGTGTGACTTTGCATGCTGTCATTTTGGAGTCTTCGCTGTGAGTACATATCGTTGAAAAACGCAACTCTACATGCATGTGACATCAGTCACATCTTGAGTTTACAAATTTAAGTATAACTAAATTGTTGTATGTGTAATTTTGATCTATTTAATGTTGTTTTGGACATACCAAATTCTGAACTAACAATCAAAGATCATTAAAACTGTTTATTATATAAAATTTTTGATTTTTTGCTTTTGTTGTTAGTTTGTTTTTTTGTGTTTGAAGGTTTTCTGACCTTGACGTCCACGAGACGTCCTAACAGTAGGAATTTATCTTTTCTTGATTTATCCGATTTTTGTAGAAATTACCTCGTATTTTTCATCCTAAAACGTAATTGAATGGTTTATTGACTTAAACCCCTGATTATTTTTTTTTATAAAATGTGATCCTAATTGCCTTACAGTTCAATTTTACTTCCCCTATGTTCAAAAATTGTTCAGAAATTTTAATCAAATCCAAACCCAACCAACCCCAGTCCAATCCTGATTCAACGCGCTGCATGGATATAGTGTGGGGGTCGGTATGTCAAGGAAACAGTATTTCCCGTAGGATTTTGGTGCTAAAGTTTATTTTCTTGCTGTTTTTTTCATTCAATAGGTACCAGACAGTCAGAAAAATGATGGTGTGCAAATTTTTCGGAGCTGCTGCCCCCTTGCTCAAGGGGGGGGGGGGAATGTTACTCACAGGGAAAAATTTAAATCGAGTCAAATTGTGTTTTAATGTAGCTTAATGTTTCGTCGCCTATAGGATTAGAAAAAGTATTATTGCCTAGTTCCGACCTTAGTTAAAGCGGCTTACAGCCCCATAATGGTTCAAGGTCATCCTGGGTAACATTTACCACCAAATTCTCAGATTTTGTTGAAACTGGTGATAAGTTGTTTGTATTGTTTTTGTTTTTTGAATTTTGGTTTTCTTTTTCGGTTTTTTTGTTTTTTTTAATTACATAGCAAAATGCCGCAAGGGTCTACATCATGGTGGGGGGGTCACCAGAACTTTCCCTGGATGTCGCACATTGGAATATCAAAGATCAATTAAAATGCATTTCTGTTTCATATGACACAAGAATCATTTGACACCAGCACTTTTCAACAACATCGAGCAGTTACCCCCAGAGTGACCTTGGAACCATTATGGGGCTATAACCTCTTTAACTAAAGTTGGAACATAGGCAAATTAATACTTTTTCTAAATCCTTATACGAGACAACGCGTTTTTAGTGTACATTAAAACACAATTTTACTCGATTTTAATTTTTCCCTCTACTAACATTTTTCCTTCCCCCTTGACGAAGGGGGAAGCAGTAGAAAATTTTGCACCAACCATCATTTCCTGCAGTTTAGTCCTATTTAAACCCAAACAGCAAACAAAATCAATTTATTAGCATGACAATCCTACCGGAATACACACCAACCCACACTAATACGACAATGGTAATTGATAAGAAGTTAACGGGATTAAAGGTGCTTGTTCCGATCGCCTCTGGGACCCCCTTGATTTACCCGGCAGTAGTTAAATTTTGATACCAGAGATGAAATACCGTATTTTTCTCATATCGTCCTGAATTTCAGCTTCCACTCCACTTCTTTGCAAAGATATAAACGAAAAAACACCGCGCCGTTTTTAGTGTTAACCTATCAATATTATTAGCACAGTATTGAATAGGGCCCTTGCAATGTGCATTATCGCTTCTATTATCAAAACCGCAGTTCGTTTCCCACGATACTTGGTGGTAAGTGTAAGCAGGTGGCAAGCTCTCTTATCAAGTAGATAACACGATACACATAAATCGGAACACCCAACTTTAAAGCAACCCATGGAATAATGGTCCCTGTCCCCGTCTCAAGGCGAGTTCATATCAATGGCAGAGCCCTCGTAAATGCCGAATATTCGGGGGTGACCTTATCATCAGTGAATGGAAAATGGAAATCATTTTATTTTAGTTAGGCAATGTCATATCATTGAAATAAGTATTAATCATAAGCTTAATGTGATACTCATTCTTTAATACATTTTAATTTAACCTTTTTTCAGACGATCACGAATTCCTATAAGCCAGTAGTTTCTATAACGTGGTTTGTGGCAGTCATTTTTAAAAAAAATATCTTCTTTCTTCTCTCGCTTGCAATTTATGAGCTATATGTTTTAATCTATGTTGCCTTTTTGAATTTTAGGAACATTTTCCTAGTAAAAAACAGCTTTGAAAAGAGACTTGGTAGATCATTTCAAAATTATTGAATTTACGTCCAATTATTTTTCCAAGGCCTAGTATTATGATTATATTTAAGAGTGGCTCCCTTCAAATTCCCCTTAGATAACGGGTTTCATAAATTCTTCGTATCATCATCAGGGCCTCCGTCAGTCCGCAAGCGACTAGGGATAAAGCGACCCACATTGAGTCACAGGTTAGGTTAACAGCGACGTCTGTGGCTTAAGAGGCTAATCCTGAGTGGGCAGTCTCTGCCACAGGTGCTCATATCTGGTATGTCACAGCTTGACTTATCCAAGGATCTGTGCAGCATTTTCTTTTAGCTCGCTGCTTCTCAAACTGGCTGATGATCGGGGTTTTTCTCCAAGCCTTATAAGATGTTTCGCTTCACTGTTCTTTCCGCCAAAGGGACTATTGTCCAGCAAGTTATCCCAGCACCCATGTCGTGTTCAGGGTACAACCTATCACCTTACATATCCTTGTCGCGGAGCAATGGGTCGCCCAACTTTCCTCTTGTCCATATGTAAGCTCAGCAGACAGGATATCTTTCGGATACGGGGGCCATCCTCCATTCGATCGGACATGGCCCAACCATGGAGTCTGGCGTTGTCTAAGAAATGGGTTAGATGGTGGGGAGTCCAAATTCGAGTCAGGAGCTCTGATTTGGCACAGTCCTTCAGTTGGACACACACAGAATGCGTCTAATACGCGCATATGGAAGCTGTTTAGTTTCTTCTCATGCCTAGAGTATGTAGTCCATTGTCTCACTACCATACAGTACTGTGCTGATGATGCAGGCTTTGTAAACTGGTGTCTTTGTCTTAATGGACAGCTTCGGATTTTCCCACACACGCGCCGTAAGCCGGGCAAGAGTAGCGGCAGCTTTTCCAATCTTTGCCGATTTCTGCATCGAGAGACAGACTGTCACTGATGGTGGACCCTATGTAGGTGAATTCCTGACACCTCAAGTGTGTAATTGGCGATTGTGATGACAGGTGTTTCTTGAGTATCTTGGGCAAGGACATTAGTCTTCTTCAAACTTACGACAAGTCCAAAGTCCTTACATGCCTGTGAGAAGCGATTATGAACAGCTGAAGTTCCTGCTTGGAATGTGAAGTAATGCAAGCATATCAGCGAACAACATGTCACGAACCACTATCTGACGAACCTTTGTCTTAGCTCTTAGGCGTGCAGGATTGAAGTGCCGACCATCAGACCTGGTTTGCATGTAGATGCCTTCTTTGGCTGTACCGAATGCTTGCTTCAGAAGTACTGAAACGAATAGTTGGGGCGCCGAAAGATGCGTTGGGGCCCAAAACACATCCTTTCTTAACACCACTGCGAATGTCAAACGGCGTCTGATAGGCTGCCCGTCAAACTGTACCGTTTCTCCTTTCAATGTCCGGTGTGGAAAGATTGAATGATAGCTCAGAAGCCTGTGGTGGGACAGCCAAGCTTCTGGAGGATTGGAACATCCATTTCCTTGCTAACCTGGTCAAAGGCTTTGGTCATGTCTATGAAAGCAATGTATAGTGGCTTCTGTTGTTTCCTGCCACTTTCTCCTGTAGTTGCGTAGTGGAGAAGATCATATCGATCGTAGATCTGCCAGCACGAATCCAGCACTGAGACTCAGGATACACCCTTTCCGCCAGGACTTGAAGACGCATCACACAACACGGGCAAAAACTTTGCCGACATACTAAGAAGGATACCCGCTGTAATTGTTGCATTATTCTATCAAATCACCTTTGTTCTTGTAGAGGGTGATGAGCTTTGAGTCGCGCATGTCATGTGGTACAGCTCCTTCCTCCCAGCCTTGACAGATAACTTCATAGTAGTGGGTGAAGCGAGAGGCTTTTACAACGCATTTGATCACATGGGGCTTCTGTACCAAGCTGTAATTTGATCTAAAATATTTTACAACAAACTCGTATATTTTTGTAGTATACGTCTAGTCATAGTGTTCGTCAGTGCAAATTTTTGCTTTTCTTCCGTAACTATTCCTCTTTAATTATAATTATTAGAATAATTAGGTAAACGAATGAAGACAGTAATTAAAGGGGGATGGCCGATTTATGGATATCAGTTTTCCATCTTGATTGCCTGGCATTCACTCCAAACCCCATCTGTAAAGTTTCGTCGCGCCGATATTTCAATCCGTTTTGATGGAGAGCTAAAAAACGTGAATACTATTTTGTAAGCCCATGTAAAATTAATATGTCGACCAAATGGTGCACATTTTTCGCTCCTAACTTTCTCCAAACCAAACATCCATAGCTCTATGATTTCACAGGTAATGAAAAATAGTAGCTTTCCTTCTGATTACCAAAATGTTTGACACACTTCCGTGAAATCTGGGGACGAGGCTATTAGCGTCGGGCCATGCCTTTTTAATGATATTAAGGTTCACGATATAAGATTTTGTGTTTGCTTTCTTTCTTCTTCCTTCGACTCCCAACAAGTCCTCCTATTTAGAAGAACCATGATAAACTGAAGGAGGGCTTTTCGGAAAGTTTTATGTAATATCACTTACCTATGAAGTACTAACACATTCCTTATGGAAATGCTAAATTATTTACGTGTATCATCAACCTTTAAAGGGACTTTCTACATACTAAAACACTTTAAAAATAAAAAAAGACCCAATTTAAAATTTAAAAATATGACAAAATGGTCTTTTACAACAAATACACATGTTTTTACCACAAAGTATAGTCAAATCTTTAAACCCCCCTTAAAACAACGAGGTCAAACAGATGAACCCGCGTTTTAAGTGTGGGAAAAGGGTTAGGGTTGATGAACGAGTCCCCATAATTGGAGATGGAAGAAAGAATTTAGGTGTGGGGAACTCATATGGATTTGGGTGCAAGATCTTTGTAATGGACATGATGGAGATGGGATTTCAGGTGGTCAGGGGACTTCATTGTGGAATGGGCTTCAGAAGTACTGAAAAGAATATCCCAAAGAGCGTTGGGGCCAAAACACATCCTTGCTTAACACCACTGCGAATGTCAAACGGCTCTGATAGGCTGCCGTCAAACTGTACCGTTGCTTTCATGTCGGTGTGGAAAGATCTGATGATGCTCAGAAGCCTTGGTGGACAGCCAATCTTCTGGAGGATTTGGAACAGTCCATTCCTGCTAACCAGGTCAAAGGCTTTGGTCAGGTCTATGAAAGCAATGTAGAGTGGCTTCTGTTGTTCTCTGCACTTCTCCTGTAGTTGGCGTATGGAGAAGATCATATCGATCGTAGATCTGCCAGCACGAAATCCGCACTGAGACTCAGGATACACCCTTTCAGCCAGGACTTGAAGACGCATCAACACAACACGGGCAAAACTTTGCCGACAATACTAAGGAGGGAAATACCCCTGTAATTGTTGCAATTACTTCTATCACCTTTGTTCTTGTAGAGGGTGATGATATTTGAGTCGCGCATGTCCTGTGGTACAGCTCCTTCCTCCCAGCATTGACAGAGAACTTCATGTAGTGGGTGAAGCAGAGAGCTTTTACCGCATTTGATCACATGGGGCTTACTGTAACAAACTGTAATTTGATCTAAAATATTTTACAACAAACCGTATATTTTGTAGTATACGTATAGTCATAGTGTTCGTCAGTGCAAATTTTTGCTTTTCTTCCGTAAACTATTCCTCTTTATTATTATTATTAGATAAATTATGTAAACGAATTGAAGACAGATAATTAAAGGGGGATGGCCCGATTTATGGATATCAAGTTTTCATCTTGATTGCCTGGCCTTCACTCCAAAAACCCCATCTGTAAAGTTTCGCGCCGATATTTCAATCCGTTTTGATGCGAGAGCTAAAAACGTGAATACGTGATTTTGTAAGCCCCATGTAAAATTAATATTGGTCGACCAAAATGGGGCACATTTTCGCTCATAACTTCCAAACCAAACATCCATAGCTCTATGATTTCACAGGGTAAATGAGAAAAATAGTAGCTTTCTTCTGATACCAAAATGTTGACCACTTCCGGTAAAATCTGGGGCTTCTGGGGACGAGGCTATTAGCGATCGGGCCATAGCCTTTTAATGATAATGAGGTTCACGTATAAGATTTGTGGTTTGCTTTCTTCACTTCGAAACTCCAGCAACAGGTCCTCCTATTTAGAAGAAACCATATAAACTGAAGGGCTTTTCGGAAAGTTTATGTGAATAATAAAACATTACCTTATGAAGTTACTAACACATTACTTAATTGGAAATGCTAAATTATTTTACGTGTATCATCTTTTAAAGGGACTTTCATACATAATAAAACACCTTGTCAACTATGCACCGTCCAAAGGGGTAAAAATATGACAAAATGGTCATTTTAAACTGTTTTTACCACAAAGTATAGTCAAATCTTTAACCCCCTTAAAACAACGAGTTCAAAGATGACCCGCTGTTTTAAGTGTGAAAAGGGGTTAGGGGTTAGATGACGAGTCCCCATAATGGAGATGGAAGAAAGGGAATTTAGGTGTGGGGAACTCAGATGGGATTTGGGTGCAAGATCTTTGTAATGGACATGATGGAGATGGGATTCAGGTGTAAGGGACTTCATGGTGGAAATGGGATTTAGATCTAAGGACCTCTTAATGAAGATGGAATTTTTGTATAAACTCCCATCTCCATCACGAATATGAGGCTTCTTACAACTAAATCCTAAATCGCATCTAAATAGAAAAACCTAAACCCACTCTCATATACACTTTAAAATCAGATTAGCCAGCAAGGAGCTCACCAAAATAATTTGTTCAATTTTGACACAATTTAATTAAAATTGATCATTTTGATACCAATATTAGTTTTAAAAATGACAACTATTAAACTAAATTCAGATTCGTCCTCTACTTTAATCTAAGAAATTTAGAGAGCACATAGAGTACTACTTTTCCTTAAAGGTGTATCGAAATATTTCACATATCAGATGTCGCTAAAAATGAAAGCACCGATTTTCAGTTGCAAAAATGTAAAACTTCCATCAATAGTATCCCCATATGAAAGGATTAAGCTTTATTCTTTAGTACAAACATTGTGAAATTTGTAATTTCGTATTGGAGCAAATACAAAATTCGGCCTATGTTTTACATTGAAATATAAGCAAATCAAAATTACCTTTTGTTTTCACTCGTAAGACATTTCTGGAGCCAAATAAAAGGTAAGAAATCTATTGAGTGTCTGATCTACATGAAATCACTACGTGGATGCCGTGAAATTTCGCGTTGCACCTTTATAGTTATGGTGGATTTGATACCTAGACTCAATCTTCATTTTGAGCTGCCTTAGCTCTAAGTCTCATAATCAATATTAAGGGTCGCAAGCTAGTACTAAAAGATTTCTTTAACACACTTTCATACCTAAATCCATGTCCATTGTGAGGTGCCCTAAACTAAATCTCATTTCACTTGTGAGGGCTTGTTATTTGTATATGACATGACTAGAATATATTGATGACAGGTGGTTCTTGAGCATCTTGGGCAAGGACATTAGTCTTCTTCAAACTGATGACAAGTCCGAAGTCCTTACATGCCTGTGAGAAGCGATCTATGAGCAGCTGAAGTTCCTGCTTGGAATGTGAAGTAATGGCAGCATCATCAGCGAACAACATGTCACGAATCACTATCTGACGATCCATTGTGAGGTGCCCTAAACTAAATCTCATTTCACTTGTGAGGGCTTGTTATTTGTATATGACATGACTAGAATATATTGTCTTATCCACATATAACTTTTTCGTTGACTTGATATCTTAATTCCATGAAGTCTAAAGCCAAACTCCCTTATTAGATCCCATTATCGAAAACAACATGTGCTATATTAACTATTTATACTGAACTTGGGTGCTTCATAGCTTTATCCCAATTTTATTACTCCGAGATTCTTCGTGCCTAAATCCCATCTCACTTCTGATGACATGCTAAATTTATATGTATTTTTATTGGCCCTTTAGAAAACTGGAACCATCCAAACAGCGTTAGTTGTTACGTTAAAGATTCACTTTTAGAAAACATGATGCGAAGTAGTGTTTCGGTAATAAACATGTCAACTCTTTAAACACTTGGAGACAAATGCCTAAACACCCACCGGCAAATAATTTAATATGTTTCAATATGTTTTAATATTCTAGATTGTTCGTGTCTAAATCCCATCTCTCTTCTCACAAGCTAAATATGTACCGGGTGTCTTAGGGGGTGGCTGCGTGACTCATTATGTCCAGACTTAGTCACATGGCACAAAACACGTGACATTTGCAGCACGATGGTATTTTGCACTGTGTGTCGGGAACGCATAACAATGTAATGTATGGTTGCCAGTTTAAAAGAGTTATCTACTATCGAAAAGAAAAGCCATCTGCAGTTGGCTTTCCCATATTGACATAAATTGAAAGAGAACAAAAGAGTCGCCTGCTATTGTGTTATCAATAGTACCACGTGTAAGAAAACACCCTGTACAATGAACAACTATTACATCTTTAGGTAAGGTTATAAGGCTTGAACTATACAACAATACACAGCACTGACAAACCTTATAACAGTATAAGCTGGTATGCCACTTGAGGCAGGGAATGATAGAATCTAACAAGGGCTGAGTTCACTAGCATTGGATGTGCACATGTTAACGACAGCTGACTATGCATGGTCTGGGTATCCGAAGCCATACTAAAACAGGGGGTGTATTTGCTCAATATATGGTGATTGGAAGTTAGTGAATGGCCAGGGGAATTGAGATTTTATAGCTCATAGTCCTAAACTTTTCCCTTTTTGGGACTTTTGAGCATTTCAACACAAAAAAGAGTACTTTATTGTCAAGATTTCTCTAAATTTAGGACCTTTTTATCAAAACAAATTCGCAAAAGTGGACCTTTTGACATTTGTTGGATACTCAGCCATTTTGTGTTTTGTCAAAAACAACAAATCCTCTTGATTTAGTGTACAAAACTTAAGCTCATGGTGGCGGCAACAGGGGGGCAGGGGCAGGGGAAATTTGGCCAATATATTTTTTCTTGACCCCCAGCCCCCCCCCCCAGGCCAGAAGGAAAATGAAGGATTTTTGGCAAAAATCGCGATCTCCAAATTGGGAAAAATATCAGCGAGTTTGGGCCCCACCATTTGGAAGTTGTTCGGGCCAAAATTTGGAAGTTTTCCCCAAAAAAATGAAATTCCACGCACCCGGTTTTCCCCAGAAATGAAGCTGGTGCCGCCACTAACGATTATGGGGCTCCCCTTGCCCGACACCGAATAAATTTTCTTTTGGTGGAGGATTATTTGACAAGTTGTATACATTGTTTACTAGGGGACAAGAAAATTGATTGACAGTGGGGCCATGGGTTGGGAAGCGCCAGCCTACACCATATCCAGTTTCATCATATGTGATACCCCGGGCATACGATTACAGTCGCGTAATTATTCCCTAGTAATGCTGTCACAACACAAAAAACCATCTACAGTACATGTTTTACAATCGCGTAAACAATGTTCAACTTGGCAACGGGGTAAGTTGAAAACGGCAACGCCAATTTTGCTTCCACCACGTGATTACACCATTAAATGATACAAGCAAAATTTAAAAGGCCATTAAAACCTAGGGGACAGGACAGAAGAGAAGAGAGGGGGAGGGTTAGACGTGAGGTCAAGGATGATAGACAGAAAGCACGTGTGGGAAACAAAACTGGATTCTCTAAAGAAATATTTCTTACCTCAAATGGGTGACATATCTTTCGTGGACACCCACTCTAGAATTTTTGTAAAATATGGTTAAAGTGGCCAGCAAAATTTCGCATTTTAGCGTGGACAGGTGAGAACATGGATCAAACTAGGAGGGATGATGGGTAGTCTGGCAAGTGCAAAATAATCAACGACGCATTTTGATTAGTCTCAGCTAAGTGTCACGCAGGCGGCGGTACGGGTGTCTCAAAAAAAGGGAAAACCCTAAAAGACCCGCCTATATTTCACCGAAGAGAAAAGAGCAAACCATACAAATAATGCAACTTGAAAAGTGCATTCATTAGTTTACGACACCCGAAAACATCTTTCCAACAAGGACACATATTGACCGAATAGGCGATGAAAAATTGTTACACGTTTTAATTTATCACGGCTTAACTGCCTGAGCTGTCTGAGACATGAGACAATAAACATTCTCACGAATTCTGTCTTTATGGTTTCTTTTGTTTTCTCGACAAAGATCAGTTCTGGACATTGGTTTTTAGTAATGTTATAAAATAATACTGTTACTGAATAATTACGTGCTAATATTTCAAGTATACACGACAGTATGTACACGTTGCTATTACCGTAAGGATTTCGCCAAACTTCCAACTCATCGTGAGGCGATTAAAGATCCCGAATATGTAAACGAGTTTGAATTGTCGACTTGGACTCATTAGAAACGAAAATTCTGTGCTTCTTACACCCAACGCAGACAAATTCTGGACCTGATGAAAATGAGAATAGTACTAGATTATACTTATAAAGTATAAACTCAAATTACATAAGGAGCATGCCATTGCTATTACATGTGCTATAACTCACTCTAAAACGTGTGTTTAGTAATTTGGCCAACTTTATTGGTTTCCTTTTCTATGTTTAAGTCAAACACACATATTATTTATTCTAAACGCTATCTCAATGAGCTTGTACGTTTCGTTTTTAAACATCGTGACTAAACTTGAGAAGTAAGAATGTGAAGAAAATTTGATCTGTTCTCTCTACAATAAATGAAAAGAAAATTATATTTTTCATCTTATGTCATCTTTGTTCTTAATTTGCTAAACATCACGATATACGGTATTTATACAAAGTCAAATATAAGAAGGCCCATGTTTGCTGAATTCAATGTACATAAAAAAAAGTACCGGTTGTGAAGCAGATATAGTCCGGTTGGGAGCATAGTCCGGGGCTCCAAGACGATAAACGGAATTAAAGCGGGAAAATAATGTTGCGGGAAGAGTCAAATGAATCGAGGCCCTCTGTTCACCATGTGCCGGACCTATGAGTACGCAGGCAATGGTACTTTACAACGGCCACATTTTCTTTAGTACATTATATATTTGTCTTTATGTAAAACAAGTTTAAAAGAACAAACCAGAACAAATGGACGTCTTCCCTTTCGTGACCCACCCCTTCAAACCCTCCTCCCTGTCCGAATCATGGAAAGAAAGAGGGATACTTAAATTTCCCTCGAATATGGGACCTCAGGATAAAAGATTGAAATAAACACAAAACAAAAAAACAAAAGGAAGCAACATGAACGCTTGGCAACAAACTTGGGATAAACTGTCTTCATAGCATAAGCCAAGTTTTGTACGGGCCTTAAATTTCGTAGTTTGTCTGCACCCACCTGGTGATTAATTTTCCAATATATCACTTGAAGGGGGTGTCCACCCCTGACTAGGATTTAGGTATGTTTCCGCACCGAAAAGTTGCACAATTGCGCGTACTGCCTATTTCAAAATGGCCACCATTGTTTATGAACAACTGCTATTGTATTTCATTACAGATAAAAAATTTGATCCAGGAATAAACAGAAATTAAAGTTCGACCTTCTGAAGTGGGACTAAACATTTAAGTGTCCAAGATGGCCGCGGTACCGGAGGAGGCATGTTTGTTTAAAGTACTAAAATTGCCAAATAGATGGGGGTAAGAATGCGAGTGATAAAGGGATAGGTTAGAGCACAAAAAGAGATTTACTGCATTGGGTATGCGGACCATGATTTCATAACTCATGATGGCGCGGTTATACCCGTTCCGTGGACAGTAAATTCAAAGAAGAAAACACCCCTGCACATCTTTTCGACATAATATAAGAACCATAACGTAAAACTATTGATAACATTTTCCCCGCAATTTTCTCTGTAACTCGGGGATTACATGCAGACCACTCAAAACTATTTTGCACGCTGGGGGAAGGAAGCTGAGCTAGGGTAGTAGAGAGAGAGAGGAGCCTGTGGTACAAGTCAGAAACAAAGATAGCACTTGATGTTCTCGAAAGAAAACCTTAGGCCACCCATATTTAAATTTTCCTCCTAATAATAGACAAGGTTGTCCCTTATTCATAAGCATATGTTTTTTTATTTTTAATGGGAAACACCCATGACGTCACTGAGTAGTCCGAAATAACAGACCACACCCATTTAGTTTGATGGAGTGAATCAGGGTGATATGAGTTGTTGTCTCTTATGAACTATTATAGAGTCAATTTAAACTGCGGTTATATGCCTCAAGTAGTAACCAGCTATAGTAACGCCACTCTCTTGGACAAGTCAATCCCCCCCTTTAAAATTTACATCTGTGAAAAAGATAGGCGGCATTATTAGAAAGGTTGTTTTAAACGCGGAAAAGATGAGTAGGGCTCCTTTTCTTCCTTGATTTCCGTCCCCCTACCTAGAGCGAATAGAATCACCGCCACTTTAAAACAAGCCTGTGACGTAAAATATAAATGCATATAAATTTGATTGTGGAGCTTCCAAATAGCACCCAGTTCTTATTTCAACAATATGCCATTTAAGTTCATTAGCACAATATGCCTCCTTGCGGCGGGCCATTCTTGGACTCCTAGATGTTTAAGCCCCCTTCAGGGCTGTTAACAAACTTGGATCGTGTAGTCGGGGGAAAAATTCATCTGTAAGGAAATGATAATGGCGGTTTTACATTAAACACAAATGGGCGTGGCCATTTGAATGGGCAGCCAGAACACGCTAACGTGCACCTTTTTGGGGCGGAAACACACCTAATCTTAGTCAGTGGGGATAGCCTTCAAGGTATTATGGGAAAATTAATCACTATTGGTTGCAACGAACGGAAAATCTGATGATGCAACTTATGGAGATCAGGCCGAGAAACTTTTTACAAACGAAATCGACCTTTTTCGTTTACCCCGCCACGAAGGAATTTCGTTTTAAATACAAACTCGTTGATCGATTGCTTTTTTTTCATAGACTTAGGCCCTTAACATTAATTAGAAGGCCGTGGTGGAACGTGGAACAGTATGAATGGTTTACAGACAAATTATACAAGTCTGATTTGGTATTATTGATGACACCTATAAGCATTTAGAATAAACCAACTCCAGGTGGTTTTATTACAAAATAAATGATTTCACACCAAAGAAAATGTTTACTTTTTTTCGATTTCAGGTGAAAAAAACACATAAAAGCCACACAATGGACCCAAAATGTGGGTGCCCTATATGGCAAAATGTGCCAGTCTACTATTGAAGGGCAATGACCAAGGGGAATAACGGTATTGTTGCTTATACATGTTTGCGAAAACCTTTAGTTCTGCTGCACAATTCCCAAAATGTGTATTTTGCTCAGACAATACGATGTATTTGACAAGCCATGATATTTTTCATTTCAGGTGAAAAAAAACACTAAAAGTCAAACAATTGACCACAAATTGTGCGGTGCCCTATTTGCAAAATGTGCCAGTCTCTTCCTGAGAGGGCAATGAACCGGCTGGAATAGCGGTATTGTTGATTATACATTGTTTGCTGAAACCTTTATCTGCTCAACACTTACCAAAATGGGTATTTTGACTAATACGATGTATTTGACAAGCATTGTATATTTTGGTGTCGAATCAAAGGAAACAAGGCGAATGGATTTACGCGAGCGTTAAACTAGTCCCGCGAAAGGTCGCGATCACTAAATGCGATAATTGCAACTACAATTGTGTCTACATATGAAACTCCACCCGTCTCCCTCCCCGACACCCCACACTCCCCCTCACCAACACCCTCACCGTCCCCCTCCCGACATCCCACTGCCCCTCCCCGAAACCCCCTCCCCTCCCGAACCACACCTCACCCCTGCAGAGTGGTCTTTCACATAGCCAAGGAATTTTGTATATCCGATTGTAACCGTTTTAGTGATACAGCAATATGCCACGATGTAATAGCTTAATTTGCATACCTGAGCCGCATAACACACACTGTCAAATGGCAAAGAAGATGCGCACGATGATATGCTTCAGGCAGTTAAGGAATTTGCCCGATCCGATGCACCGTTCCAAAAGATCTTAGCAATTCTGCATATTAATTAGTTCTATTTGCATATGTAATTTGCCGAAATATGCCAAATGCAATCAGGTTCGAGAAAAATCTTCAACCCGCTCCTCCCATATGAGTTAGCAATATGCTCATCCACCAAGGAACAGTCAGTGGGTTGTACTGTAAATGCATTGACAGAACTGACCTTGTGTTGTGATCTGCGGTATCATATATCACCTACCCAAAACCAGAGGGGTATTTCTAATTACATTTAGTGAATGAAAGCTACTGAAATGTGCCAAGGGAATTGCAGGTTTTTACTAGCTCATATTTGTGTCACCAGTTACATCATTAATGCCTTACAGAAATTCCAGATAAATTGTATACAAGCCTTGCGTGAAATTTTCTTAAATTATGCAAATTAGATACTTAATTAGCATATTTATGCCCAAAATCTAAACAGGTCGAGAAATTAAATCAACCCGCTTCTTTCCACCAGTTACCATCATCGTAGCCCTATGGAACTCAGATAAATTGTCACAATCTGGCCCAAACTGTTACATTTTGTGTATTTTGACCTTTTTCCCCTACGCCCTGAAAGACCCAGGGAGGGACCATGGGGGAAGGAATTACATGGTTAGTAGGGGGGTTCCCCTTCTACAATATACCAAAGTTATGGTACTCTAGCTCATCCATGAAAAAAGAAAGAAATGCCCAATGCCGGGTAAACATTTTGTCACGGACATACGGAACATACTACGGAGGGACACGCGGACGAGCCATTTTTTATTTCCCTCCCGAACTCGTTCGGCGGGGACATTAAACATGGCTCTTCAATACAAATATTATATTTTAATTTGCTCTACACTGTTAAAAAGAAAACTTGCTAAAAAAAAACAGCATTTTTGACTGGCAGTGGGACTCACTACATGCAGAACGTAAAATAAACTGGAGCCGTAACATACGACGAAACCATTTGCAGGAACGAAAATAACGGTGTAAAATCGCAGGCGCTCAAAGTTTATTGTTGGTTTTTGACTTTGCTTAAACAATATTAAGAATAAAACGTATTTACACCATCTACCAAATTTAGCATGTCGCGTGTAGCTATGGCATCATACAAATGTGTATTACGGTAACACGTGGTTGTAAAGAAATATATAGTTCAGGCAAACAATGTGCGCAAACACATTGAGAAAAAAGGGCAAGTAATAAACAAGGGAAAACGTGAAGAAATAAAGATTTAAACAGTTGTATACACTTTGTTTATATGGTAAGGCACACATTTGATGCCACCAATTACTTAATCATCTTGAATAAACTTAATACATACCTTACGTAGATGCGAACCTGGGCCTGACAGATTACACAAGTCCTAAACCGATCCCACTACACTACATGACTTTACTGATAGTAAACGGCTCAATGCAATATTACACATGGCACAAAAGTATTGGCATGTTTCGAGCAGTAGTGTTTTTTTTTTTTTTTCTGCCAAAGTCCGACCATTGAAGCTTTCGAAATATAATGTTATTGTTAGGGTCTTGCTGGTTCATTAATACCTTGCTTGTAAAAGGCGTGTAGAAATGGCCTAGATAGAACGCCCGAAGACGCACAACCCCAAAAACCAAAAGTTGCAAGTTTTTGGATTTTTCATATGGCAATGCAGTGTACTGGACACGAACACGCGACCACAATCATATTGCAGTATGCTTTCCTCGCTCATTTCAGATCGGGAAACTCTTTTGTTTAAAATCAATACCCACGTATTAGTGCGTTGTACCACACAGTTACCATTGAAAAATCCAAAACTGCAACTTTGTTTGGGGGGTTTGCGTCCTTTCGGGCACTCTATCTCAGCCATTTTTGCACGCTTTTTTTACAAGCGAGGTGTTAAATGAAAGATCGAACCTAGGTATAACATGTATATTTCGAAACTTCAAAATGGTCTGACTTGCTCACAATACTTATCGAAAAACATCCGCGCTACTTTTTGTGCCAGGTGTATAGTGTTTGTGTACTACTTTATATTCAAATTAAACTAAATCTAATAAAAAGGAGAAAAAGTTTTTTTTAAACTATTTTTAACATGATAGGGAAAATGAGATTTTGCATTTTAATGACGTACTTACGACGTTATTTAACCCATTTATATAGGTTAAAACATTTTCGTAGTTCGTAATTCTACATTATTAAAACAAGTAAGTTACAAAAGAACGTCATGAACGGAAATATTAATAACGGTCAGCGTATTATACATACTACCTTTTTTCAAAATGTGTCGTATTATTTTTAGCCACTGTTTATTACCATTTTCTGCTTCCAAATTGGAATTTTATGTTAGATAGCAGATAAATATTAAAGCGTGAAGATTATTGAATAGTTGGGTTTTACCTCATTGAAAGGTAAAGTCTGTAAATTGAAACATTGTTAACAGAGGTATAGTAAATTAGACATTTCACAATTTTGTACCAAAGAAAAGATTCTCAGCTTAATAATTCAAATAGAAAGCTTAGTGCCAAGAGCTTTTGCAGCTCAAGAGTATCGCACGTACTAAAGGTGAATAAATGATCATCCATACGATATAGGAGTATACTAAGATAAAGCCGAAAAGAAATTCATATTGCAGATTTTAACAAAAGTTGTAAGGTCTCTCTCTACTAACAGCAAACGATTATAATACACTAGCTCTATATTGTTTTGAGTGAAATGTATTTAAAAGGATTATTGTTTGGGGAAGAAGGGGGAAGAAATCACGTGATCGTACAACGGTCACTTCAGGACCGAACGTCTTTTTAAAACATTTATGTCGATGTTTTAATACCATCTCTCCCCTTTTTTTCCCTTCTTCTTTATACTCTTCCATCTTCTTCTTTCCCCTCTTCCCCCCAATCGTAGAGAAATTCTTCTCCCTTTTATTTTTATACTTTTCTACGGCTTTTCTCCCCATTTATACCTTCTTCATTCAAATTGTTTTCTATTACTATAAGGACTTTGTTTTTAAGAGCTTTGGAATTAATCCTGATAAAAGTACAGGCCTCGACCAAATTCCTGCAAATTTCTGAGGATGGGGCAATATGTTTAAAGGATCATTTATTAAAACACATATCATTTTATTTATCAATTCAAACCCACCGGATCTGGTGCCTTATGGTTTCAAAAATCGCTGCGTTGTCACACCATTGTTTAGAAAGAAGAAACACGATTGGGTCTGCGTTGGCAATTACAGGCCTGTCAGTATTCTAACTGTGGCTTCAAAATTATTGGAAAGGGCCATCTATGTCCAGGTTGAGAGCTATCTAAGCGAAAATAACATCCTGTATAGCTTCCAGTCTGGATTTAGAGGGTCCAATTATCAACTGATTTGCCTATTCATCTCACTGATGTTACGAGACGTACTCAGGGTCAGAAAAGTAACCTCCGTGGTCATAAAACAAAATCACAACTTAAACAAGAAAGTAATTAAAAATATTAAAAAAAAAAAAAAAAACCATAATTTAATACATAAATATGATATGATCAATCAAACAATATACACAATCCACAAAATTATTATATTTCTTACCTACTTAAAAATCAAATTAAACCACCACAATCCCATAAAATATAATAACGGTCAGCGTATAAATACTACCTTTTTTCAAAATGTGTAGTATTATTTTGTAGCCACTGTTTATTTACATTTTCTGCTTCCAAATTGTAATTTTATGTTAGATATAGATAATAAAGCGTGAAGATTATTGAATAGTTGGGGTTTACCGTCATTTGAAAGGTAAAGTCTGGTAAAATTAGGAACATTTTTAACAGTGTATAGTAAATTAGAAATTTCACAATTTTTGTACCAAAGAAATGATTATCAGCTTAATAATTTCACATAGAAAGCTTTAGTGCAAGAGCTTTGCAGCTCAAGAGTATCGCACGTACTAAAGGTGAATAAATGAATCTATCCATTACGATATAGGAGTATACTAAGATAAAGCAGAAACTTCATAATTGCAGATTTTTAACAAAAGTTTAAGGTCTCTCTCTACTAACAGCAAACGATTATAATACACTAGCTCTATATTGTTTTTGAGTGACAATGTATTTTAAAAGGAATTATTGTTTTGGGGAAGAAATCACGTGATCAGTACAAAGGTCACTTCATTGACCAGAACGTCTTTTTAAAAACATTTCTTGTCGATAGTCTTAATCCCATCTCTTCCCCTTTTTTCCCTTCTTCTTTCTCCTCTTCCCCTTCTTCTTTCCCCTCTTCCCCCATCGTAGAGAACTTCTTCTCCCATTTTTCATTTTTATACCTTCTTCTCCCATTTTTATACCTTCTTCATTCAAATTGTTTTCTATTACATCAGACTTTGTTTTTAAGGAGCTTTGTGCACTTAATCCTAATAAAAGTACAGGCCTCGACCAAATTCCTGCAAAATTTCTGAGAGATGGGGCAATATGTTTGAAAGATCATTTATTAACACATATCATTTATTTATCAATCAACACCTGATCTGTGCCTTATGATTTCAAATCGCTCGTGTCACACCATTGTTTAAGAAAAACGATAGGTCTGACGTTGGCAATTACAGGCCTGTCAGTATTCTCACTGTGGCTTCAAAATTATTGGAAAGGGCCGTCTATGTCCAGGTTGAGAGCTATCTAAGAGAAAATAACATCCTGTATAGCTTCCAATCTGGATTTAGAGGGTCCAATTATCAACTGATTTTTGCCTTATTCATCTCACTGATGTTACGAGACGTACTCAAGGTCAGAAAAGTAACCTCCCGTGGTTCATAAAACAAAATTCACATTGACTATTTGTAAGAAGATTGACTTGACCAAGATGTAACTTCAAAACAATAATTTTAATACATAAATATGATCTGATCAATCAAACAATATACACAATCCACAAAATTATTATATTTCTTACCTACTTAAAAATCAAATTAAACACACACCATCCCATAAAATATACAGTTCAATGTTCTCGTTGGGTGCGCACCAGTTTCTGTAGAATCAGGTTCACATAAATCTTGGCGACACAATTCTTGCTGGTACAGTTCAATAGTTTCGTGAAATCGCAAAAGTCCTTTTGGTCTAGACCGGCCGATTAATTTGTCAACTCGTAGACTTGGAGAAACACTGGAAGTATAACTGCAGCTTAATAGTCCATACAGGTACTCAGTGCATTAAAGGTGAACTCTTTGTAGAGTCGTCCACTGGTAGAGATAAATATAGTCCTGCTGGTACTTTAATGTTAACCTTTGTTTTTCCAAAGGTACCAAATTTTGAGCAGCTCTGACAATTCTAGCAACTTTCCAAAATCAAATGTTATGCAAAGTTCTCCCCCTTCTGTTTGAGAGGTCTACACTCGCTGAATTCTCTTGTCAACTGGCAAAGAGAATAACTTGCAACAGAATTTGTCCACAGAAAATTCCCATGATGCAACACACAGCGGAGACAAAGACGAACATTTTCGCAATATTTTCAGTCGCTGAAGCATGTTTAAAGGAAGTTCACATCCTGTTCTCGAAGTTTTTTTGACATGCACTTACACAGTCTATTGTTCATTAACAGGTGTGAAATCTTGCTTCCTATACGGTAAACAAAGAACCTATATTCAGTTCTTAGAATGAAGATGATATGACACTGTCTTCTATGTTGACTTCGAACGTCTTCTGACATGTTCCATTTAGAACTGTCAATCAATAAGTCAATGCTTTTGCACAACACATTGCAGTTTTCATATTTTCCAGTTTCTCCCTCACTCATAAATTTATATGAATTACATTAACATGCATTTAATACACCCAAAAAATAATATAATATTCATGATATTCACACTGACTATAGGCAATGCCAGTTATTTGAAGGTATTATCCAGGAATGGTGTGAATTGACAAACCATCCAAAAAGGCATTTCCCAACTGTCATCATTCATTCTCGGCAGGAAGCTGTAGGCTTGGGATCGCCCTCTGTGGAGTAGGTTAAATCCTACCTGAATGGAGAACAGAAATGGTTAAAGTTGGTAATTCCCACTCAGATCCGCGCTCAAATAACTTCCACACGGGACATCCTCGGGTCCTCTATTTGCCTGTACTATTTGAATGGACATGGCCCGTCAGTGTCCAACTGCAAATTGTTTACTCTCTATGCTGATATAGTACTGTGGCCGGAATTCAGTGGTGTCGTTGAAAGGGCGTCCTTTTGACGTGTTAAGGATGACTGTCACCTTTTGCAGTATAAGCGATGCTGCGAGCACTCGCCCTCTCTCCTGTTCCTAGCTAGCGATGGGACCGGTGCATTGAAGCTAAGCTCTCAGCCCACACTTCTGCCTCGCTACTTCCTCTTCGCAAGCCGAGACCGGATCCGACCCTGTCAAGCCCAAAAGTTGATGAGACTCTATAACCTGGTCTCTGCGTGTGCGTTATTGAAGTCTTGCCTCCATAGTTAAGTCCCGAATCCTGCAAAGAAACTTTAATAATCCACCTGATCAAAAGGTACGGGCAACCGACCGCCCACCGCCCTCACCGTCCGTAAAGCCCTTGCTGCTCGCGACCAATTTAAGATCACGCAAGTGAAGAGAGGTTCCGCCACATTTGGTGGCACGGTGGGATTAACTTGAAAAAAATAGTGATCAATTATGTGAGTGAGACCTACTCTCCTGCCTGTGACTGCATCTCCAGCTAACCGTGGGTGGTGATCGGGGGCTGGTGTGCTAGCACTTGTTAGTATGGAACACATTAACCTTTAATTGCTGAAGTCAGAACTTCTGAAGAATGATGGCGTCTGATGCCGACACGTGGATTGGACGAGTTCCACAGCCAACGTGCAGCACGGATGAGGAGAACGAGAGACTGCGACAACTTGTGAGGCAATTGACAGTGAGTGCAGGGGAGGCACAGAGAGGAGGATCCTTAAGTAACACACAGGCTTCAGCACCAGAGGAGAGTGAAAGCCGTCGTGAGACTCCAGCTGGGTACAGGAGAGCCACGCCATCTGATCCGGATGTATTCATGCTTCTGACCAAGTCATCCGGCCTCTTGGGACTTCGATTCGGAAGATACTCAGTTAAGAGGCCAGCATAAATGGTCGATGACAGCAAGACTCGAATTGGAGCAGGAGCCCGAATTTCCCGGATGAAAGCCAAAGGTTTACAGAATTTAGTGGAAATAACACGATGCCTTCAAGCATTATGCAACGAAAATCTGTGGCTGGACAACGCCAATATGGTATAGATCGGGTCGTACCAACACCACGACTTCGACGATATGGGAACGTCGCCGATAGTGGAGGAAGGTTCCCTAATGTATACTAGGATATAAACTGAGAACTGTCGTCGACAGAGTGTTGGCGGTTGGAAGGGCGGATGGTGATCCGGGAAGGAACAACAGTTTAAACAAGCACAAGATATTAGGGAAACCGGAGTCCAAGAACACCTTTTCACATCTCCCTCGCCGGACGGAGATAATAAAGTAGAAGTGGCCGCCTCCAAAAGTCTACAGATAGAAAAGGGGAACTAGGCAGCCCGAGCTGTGATACTGGGTTTAGGATTCCGATGTAACGAACCCACTCCGAGAGAGTGCCATGGCCACTAAAACTGAAAACGGATCACCGGACGAGCACAGCTCAGAGCCAGCCACAACAAGACAGAACAGATCAATCCGGAGCCCTTTACAGGTGACGTGAATTTGCAAGAATCTCTTGGCACAGCTTGAGTCATGTTCACTGGAACGTTGGACATAGAAGTGTGAGGAGGCTTTTATCATCTGAAAGAGTGTTGACCCGTCTCGGACTTACATTCCTGTCCGTAAGGCGGAATGTTTCGTTTGGACACGATGCCCAGTGGCATATGGGATCGAGGCATTGCTTTTCTCCCAGTAACCAGATGGACGAGAAGCGGTAATAGCATATGCCAGTAATACAGTAAAGAAAGAGGAAAAGTGACGATTGCGTCACCAGGCGTGATTTGTTGGCTGTTGTTCCTTTTGTGAAACATTTTCAACCCATATTTGGTATGGGAGGAAATTCCTAGGAGAACCGATCACGGCATCGCTTCGTTGGTTTACTTCATTTTCCAAAATCCGAAGGTCCAGTGCAAGATGGATTCAGGTGCTAGTGATCGATTACCAAGTAGTACAGCGTCCTGGCAAGGGGCATGGAAATGCAGATGGCCTTTTCAAGGACAGCCATGCCGGCAATTTAATTCTCATAGAATGAGCAACATCCCCGTCGTATGCAAGATCCGACGAAAGCTGAAGCACAAGATTTTAACTGTTCATGGAACCGGACGTAACTTAGTAGAAAATCCGAACGTTTTGAATAGGATCCGGCGAGAGGTTGACGTGGTAGCATGTAAAGGATTATTTCCGAAGGGTTTCGTTAAGCCAGAAACCAAACGACCGGCAGCAGGAGTCCGACGTGACAATCATCGGAATGTGCTGAATCCAAGCAGTCAATGAGTACTGCGGATCATCCTATCAATCGACGGAGCAGTTACTCCGGCAGAACGGTCACCCATGTCGGCTCAGGCGATTGCACAAGACAAGACCACGAGAGGAAAGATGGAAAACTTTCAAAGCAGGGAGCAAGGTCTCTCATCTATTCGTACTGCGAGTAGCTCAGGTTCAAACAATCTCAAAGAGAGACCAACGAATCCGGCAGACCAAACAATGATAGAGCCTTAGACTTTCTGAGATCTTTGCCGGACTATACATTCCGACGGGATAAATGGACAACTCTACCAAAGCAATCTGGAAGATAATGACAAACATTATCCAAAGCCTGCCCACGCGTTCCGACGTCGATAATTCACAGAGTTGCAACAACAGAAAACTGACGAAAAATAAACATGTTCGTGCTGTATCTATGAATTCCATGTGGACTGTACCAAAGGAAACACTCAGAGAGAGATCCCGATTTGAGTCTTTTGGTTAAAGCCAAGCCTCCGAGAGCGCCAAGACCGGGATGAATGAAATTTCGCCATTATCAAAAGCTGCGAAGTGTTATTGGGCGCAATGGGAACGGTTAGAGCTAAGGAAGGTATGCTGCACAGCAAGTGGGAGTCAGTAGACGGAAAAATCATTAAGTGGCAGGAGTATACAAATGCTTTAATAAAGAGAAAAGTCCTGAAAGAACTTCCACAGCTGTCGACTGCGGGTCATCTTGGAATAGCCAAAACCAGAGCGACAGTTAGAGAACGTTTTTATTGGGTGGATTTCACAAAGATATAAACAATTGGATCCGGATATGCCACGTTTGTGCCAGACGGAATCCACTAGTCGAAGGAGTAGAAAGAGCTAAGTTACAACAAGAGATAGCTGGGCACAAGGAGTGGCGATGGACATTCTAGTTCCCCTTCCCGAATCATTGCAGAAATCGTTATGTGCTTTAGTGGATACTATTTTCTAAGAGATCAGGCTTATCCGACCCCCGTGAGCAAGCCGACCTGCGCCAGAAATATTACTGAGAGTGGATTACTCGTCAAGGATGCCGTGGGACGTTGCACGCAGATCAAGGAAGAAATCCGAGAGCAACTTGATGTCCGATTTGTAAGCTGATGGGGATTGACAAGACGAGAACAACTCTATTGAATCCCAATCCAATGGACTTATCGAGAATTCAACGGAATACTTCTTACATTTGTATCTGCATTGATTGAACCAAAAAACAATCAGAAAGGATTGGGCTGACGGCTACCCTCTGCATGATGGCATAATAGAAGTTCAATACAGGAGTCTACTGGAGAGACACCATATGTGATGACATTTGGTGAGGAGATAATGCTTCCAATTATCCTGTGGAGTCCCCGTCGATCGGAACAGACGATAAGCTGTTAACAGTTCTGCAGGAGGTTAGACACCGATAATAAGGAATGCTCATAACAGAGCAAGGGTTGTCTTGCAGAGCTCACTAGAAGGCAGAAGCGTAATTACGACAGGAGGGCGATAGATAAATCCTATCTATGGGATCATTCGTATTGGCTTTCCATAACGATGTGCGCAAGAACAGAAGTGGTCCCAAATTAGAATTCAAGTGGCATGGACCGTACCTTGTGATTGGGAATTAACGGATGTCGTGTATAGAATACAGATCTCAGGCAATCAAGCCAAAGGTTGTCCATACAATCGATCGCCTTAAGTCTGACCAAGGCGTTGAGCCTGAGAGTTTGCTCAAAATTAAAGGGACATGTGATCCATGGAATTATTATTCCCAACCAACAGTATGGCACGAGCCACGGTCTATCATGATAATTGGCCCGAGAAGAACTGCGGAACTGAATCCGGAACACACAAAAGGTAATCAACTCTAGTAGTTTCCAGCACTTGCCTTCAGCCAGCAACGTTCATCATGACCAAGGAGTGCCAAAGCTAACCAGCCTTGGTCCAGATCAGGGGAGGCGACTGGTCCGAATAACAGGAAACAATTACTAGGAGTACATTTTTGCAAAGCAACTTTTGCAGAAACTCCAGGATCACGACTCCCCCTGCGACTGCTCCGACGGATGTGTGAATCATTGTGAGTTTTGCTCCGGAGTTATTACATGCATTGTGTTTTATTATCATGTGCAACAGTTCTTGCTTCTTTAACATTGTAATTTTAATCAATCTGTTGATCAAGGGAATCTGGACTTTATCATGTTTATGTAAAGGATGCCCCCCCCCAAAAAAAAAAAAAAAAATCCCCGATGAGTCCAAAGTGAATTAAAAGGCGGAGCTTTACCGATAACATATTTATTGATATTGTTTCGGATTAATGATTATAATTCTCCGGTTTACAGGGAACTAAAATGTTCACTGATTAACTATTGGCATCAAGGTCTTGATATTTTAAATGTCTTAATAAGCTTTGGAGTAGCTTGATGAAAAGGTTCATAACGCGAAAATCGTTTTTGTGACTTGCCGGACCATAAATTAGATCCTGCAAACTGTTATCCTTTTGATTCCTGATCCAGCGCTCTATTGATAATTATTGGGTTTAGCTTGTTTACGAGTTGCGAAACAATTAACCATTCGTAAAGGCCTTTAATCGTGGTGATTTTTAGAATCCGATTCGGAGATTTTCAGCATGTTATTTTAGGGACAAAAGTCCAAAATGAGGTAGGGCATATGGGCTGGCATAGGATGTGTGAGGCAAAAAGGGAGGCCGCACTGGATGCCCATGCGGATCATTTGTAGGCAAAATTGGGCCTACGTTTTTTTGATTGTCCTTTTGGCTAGGTGAAATTAACGGATCGCGATGCAAGAGAATGTTAGAATTGTATAGGAAAGGTCACGTCCTGTTATCATGAAGTTTGGAGTTTTATTCATGACTGTTATTGTTCACCAGTTTAAGTAACTTAAAAATTGAGTATGCCGGATCAGCGTAATCATTGGCTTATAGATGATGAAGAGTAAAAATGCTCAATTTTTGTGCATTTCAGAGGATCATATATGGTACATAGTACATGTTGATGTTAACATTTACTCTCGTTACTTGCTTGTAATATCAAACTTTAAGTCAGAGAGTAGAGAGTTGATCATCGAAGTATGAGGTCATATCTCCCTGCTCTGGATATTTATACCTGCTGGATCGTGGTCGGATTCGAGTGGTGGTGTGCGTGCTCATTGTGTGGTGCCTGGGATTGTGGTAGACTATTTATTCCGATACCATGATTCTCTGCATCGTCCGATCGCTGTATGCATTTTTGCTCGCTCCTTCGATGATCCGGGGCATCCGACTCGGATTATGGGATGGACATGATACATGGTGAGTTATGTATTTCATTTTGTACGGTTAAAAATAAGTTACCGGGATCATGCATAGCTATGATCATGTCCTATTTTGTGGGGGGGGGGGGCCAAAACAAAAAAAAAAAAAAAAAAAACAAAAAAAAAAACAAAAACAAAAGATAACGAGATCTAATATGCATTGTTAAGTCAATTCACTCAATGCATGTGTTAAGAGTGACGGCGCTGTTATATGTTTTTATATTAGTCGGAAGCTGGGTAGAAATTGTATACATTATGAATCTGATAAACGATGTTAAGTTATCAGATTAGCTTGATGTAAAGAGATTTATTACCATTTATATTTTCCTGAGAGGAGAAGATAGAAATGGATGGGGCGGAGATTTCTTATGCCGGATTAGAGGGTTGTCCGATCGCTGGATAGCCTACCCAAACCCCAAAAAAAAAACAAAAAAAAAGTCCCCCCCAGTTTTGACTGCTCCGTTATGCGACAATGCCGGTGAAGGTATAAGAGATCGAACTCGATAGTGTGTGATGATTAAAAGTCACCGCGTCCATTTCCGCTCCCCCCGGACTATGTTTTTTGTAACGATCCGGGACGGATCGGTTTGGGGAGAGGGAAGTGTGGCGGAATTCAGTGGTGTGCGTTGAGGTCGTCCCTTTATGACGTGTTAATTGATGGCGTCACCTTTTATTGGCAGTATATAAGGCGATGCTGCGAGAACCTCCGCCTCCCTGTTCCTAGCTAGCGATGGGACAGGGTAATTGACGCTAAGCTCTCAAGCCCACACTTCCGGCAGCGCTTAACTTCATCTTTGCAAGCCGAGACGCCGGATCCCGACCCATGCAAGCCCTCTAAAGTTGATGAACTCTAGACTGGTCCTCTGCGTTTGAGTTATTGAATTCCTTGCCTCCAGTAGTTAAGTCCGAATCCTGCAAAGAACTATTAATAATCCACCTGATCAAAAGGTACGGGCAACCATCACCGTCGTACGCCTTGCTGCGCGCTACCAATTTACTATCACTCATGAAGCAGAGTTTCCGCACAGGACCTTGCTTGTGGGGCTGGTGGAGAACCTTCAATACATTGCTGATAGGTTGAGTCAGGAAATTGGCTTCCTGTAGAAAATGGATGATAACAACTGACGCTCCATCTTGGCAAACTGAAGCAATTTTATTTGGTACCAAAGACGGTTTGAATAAAACAACTCATTTTTCTGTTGGTCCCAATGATAGCCATCAAAACTTTCCATTCAGTAAGTATTAAACACTGGGTGACCAATGGGTTTCACTCCCGTGGGTGCCCAAGGGGGGACAACCCCCAAACGGAACCCCCTTCCCGAGGGAATTTTTGTACGAATTTATACCACATGTAAGGGTCATAAGACAACCCCTAAATCAGCAATAAAATGAATTTGTTATTTGGGCTGGCAAATTAAGGGGCCAAACATGTTTTCAAAAACCGCAAAAAATGGGAAGAGACGGAAAAGAAAATGACCTTGCGCTTCCATCAAACTTTTTGAAACTTATTTTATGTTGATATTCTACTCTAGAGACTCCACATTACTATATTAACAAAAAACTGGGGAAGTTTTTTTAGGAATCCGGTATTTTTAACGGGTGTTTCAAATACATCGTCATTTTCCCATAGACTTTGTACAGTAAACGGTTTAGCAACGTCCACAATGAATTCCTGTTTTCAGCACCTACAAGGGTTAATTATTTTTAAATGTGCTATTAATGTTTCCTTATATTTATGTGTGAACAAATATCATGAAAAAAATTGCTTTGGTTCTTTGATTTGTTTTTAATCTTCTCAGCTGACTTCCGTTAGTGCCCAAGGGGGGGGGTTTCCATGCGGGCCCAATTTAGAATGGTGAATCGTTCACATATTGGGCAAGAAGTATTGAACAAGATCGGTATGCTCTCAGTTTGTGACCATGTTGCCCCACTTAGGGTGAATCATGTTTTTAAAATGGTGCACGGTATCTGTCCTGATTATCTTGCGGCCCATTTTACCAGGAACTTTTACCCGTATTTCCGCGATCAGTGATCACTATACTCGGAACAGCATTTACAATTTTGTTACTCCAAGGACCAGGGGCAATGCGAGCTTTACTCTTTTCAATACTGCTATTCAGCACTGGAATTGTTGCCTATACTAGATTCCAGTTGATAGTGATGGAATAGCCTCTACTTTTTTGTAGGTGGAGGTATGATTGGTTGGTTGGTTGGTTATGTTGAGTGGCGCCTTCAACTTAAAATGGAGGTATGAATTGAGGGGATTAGTATTAATATATAAAAACTAGTCCGTGTATTTGTGGTATGATGTGCGCTATAGCCACGATAGCCAACCCTGAGCGGTTGGGCCATTCAGTCCCAATCAATAGTCAAAGCATAAACCCTAGAATGTTCAAAGAAAGCGCAAACTAAATCCAGGAATAGTTTAAGTGAAAGCAGGTGAAAGCTGATTTTATGAATAGTGAAGATAAAAGTTCTGCATTGTTACTGACAGGTGACTGAAGCCTTGTAAAATTTATGATATGTTGTTGGTAGGCAATGATTAAAACCAATTCTGGGGTAGACACACTATGCATCACATAGTATAAAATACAAAGTATTGACTGGACGAACAACGTAACTTTTATTTGTAGTTGGCCAGTTTCTTTCAATCCGATCTCTTTTGTATATTGCGAGGAATTTTTTGGGTATTTCTGTCCCCTATTTTGGGTAATGGACGAAGTCCAAACTCCACCCATAACTCTACCATCAATTGGAATCTACTATAACATCAGTATTAAGCAGATTAATGATATGAGGTTGTTTAACCTCGGTAAAAAAAGAAAGGTCCACTTTTGTCAAATTCTGGTGTTCTAATAAAGGCCTCGCTGAAAGAAATCATTCTAGCCTGTATGGAATAAAGTCTATGAACCCATTCAACTCTGCATGTCTATGACTTCTATCGATTATATATTTCGTGTTGAAATAACCAATCATGTCAATAGAATTGATTTCCCCGGGGGTGAATGGGGGGGGGGCTTTGAAAATATTCGTCCCAAAATTTCAC